>CALNHX010007139.1:0-78169 GCA_940337035.1 Agriotes lineatus
AACGAAGAAAACCAGAAATTCAAATTAAATGTTCATAATGTTAACTACGCCTAGCTAAACAATTTGAAATTCGCTCCGAAAACGAAAGTTTCACTAGAAACAACATTTGAGGTGAATGGATTGAAACGCAGCTCTAATTCTATTTTTCATATCTTCGCTTATGGTGGGAAGATGTTGCTAAACTTTTTATTTAACGTAGCTCCAAAGGAAGAAATCGATTAGCGTAAGATCCGGTGATCTGGCTGGCCAGTGTTGTACACCACCTCGTCCTATCCACCTCATCTGATAACTTCTATCAAGATATTGTCTAACGTTGATTGCATAGTGTGGAGGGTTGGGTCGCCATTATGTTAAAACCACATCGTACGAATATTATCTACCTCGATATCTTGTTTTTTTTTAAATAAAGCTGCAAATTGTGTTTCTATTTAGGTCTAGGTTTGTGCTTATCTCTCTGGTACTAATTTGCGGATTTTCTATAAGAGATTCCACAACTTAAAACTCAATTTCAATTTCTTCATTTATCCTTGTTTTAGCGTGCTTGGAATAACACACACTTCCAGAATTTATAAATCTCTCAGCTACACTCGTAAATGATTCTTTCCGCGATTTTCTTCTGTATAAATAAAGATCATATCGACAATTTTTTTAGAAAAATTTATTTTATACAAAAATGGGCAAAACGATAATGCAAAAACACAAAAACTAATGGAACAATATTGTAATAATTAGACAACGTCAAAAGAATAGATGCAATTGTTTCTCTTTATTATAAGCGGCGAGCCTACCTGATTATTTGTTTTGTTACGTTCTCTTATAATAATTTTGTATTATGGATATTTTAGAATAAAAGCGTCAATATCTCAAGAAAAGTTTGGTTTATCAATTGGTATCTATTTTTCACGCTGAATCCAAATATGAGAAAGTACATATATAGGGTGTTGTGTTTGAAAAAATTGAGAAAAATTACTTTTCGCGCAAATTTATCATTCTGTATAGTTTTACACTTTTTCGAAAAATTTGCCACGTATTTTGTAAGTAGACTACTATCAATAGTCGGTGGTGCAACCAGATTTAAAAAATCATTATGTTGACTTTCTTTTGGTACTAAAGTGATAATATCTTCAGAACGGTTAGTGATACAGATACAACTTTATACATTTTTATTCTAAATATGACAGGTAATCCAAAAATGCAAAAATATACAAAGTGTTCTATTTAAAAAACACAAGTTTGGGTTGGCATATTTTTGTCAATCACCCTGTATGTACCTAAATATTGTTAAAATGTAAGCCCAATAATCGTATATTAACATAATAAAATTGGTTTTGATGTCTCTAATAGTTAAGGAGCAATCCTCCGTCTACACAGTAAACACCCACCCTGTATATAAAATACATATTAGAACAGCAATATAGACTACTTCTTTTTACAAGCTTAATTCCGAGCCCTATTTTTTATCTCACAAGGCTGCATAGGTGCATAGTTTACACAAAATTTAAGAAAAGTGCCAAATCTAAAAATACTTCACTTTAAATCGGTTTCTAATTATTTATGTAAAATGTAAGAGCAAGACAATAATAACTAAAAAATATGCAGAGGCAATTATCCGTGTATAAAGGAAATAAATTATAAGATATAAAATATCACTCCAATGACAACAATGAGCCTGGAATCAACTTCCTTATAACCTTAAGCTAGAAATAATGGAGGAATTATTAGAAATTTTACTTTAACAACAAATGCAAATTAGATTGCTTACCAGCTTTCCCCTAAAGTAAAGTTTAAAGAGTTCTCCAAATTCTACGCAGTCACAGCTTTAATATCTTAAGCCGATTTGCTCAGAATCTTCCTCAAACTGCACAACAAAGTTAGTAGTTAGTTAACAGCTCCTGGAAAAGCTCCATTGTTCAACAATAGAGACAGCAAACAAACGTTTCCTGCATTTCCTCGGTTTCCACTAAGCGATTGAATCCTCTTACATGCAAATTAGCTGCATTTCGGCACGAGTTGATCAAGTGCAAATTGTTCCGTGAGGTTGAGAACCGTAATCATTAGGGCCATAGAGCGGACTAATTAGAGGGGAATTCGTAGCAGAATCGGGCAGGTAGGACTCGATTCCGCCGCGGGCGCTTCTCAGTGCTGTTGATGAGGTTATCTGATCGTGGGTTGTCTAGTGTTGGCCAACTTAACATGACTTTATCTCGCGAGCTTTCAGGCTCGCCTTTTCCTGTGCTGCCGACAGTGATGCTCTTGACGGTAATCCTTGACCTACTACGTGTCAATGTCGGTATATAGAAAGCATTTTTATAGAATTTTCCGATATAATTGCTAGGCAGTCGCCAAACTTAAACCATGTTTCACCAGCTAGTTAATTTATTTGTATGCAGCTGAGCTTCTGTAATTAAAAAACTAGGTACTTGTTCGAAGTACAATTCAATTTAAAAAATGTAAAAATAGCAAAGGTTTACTTCTTGTGTAACCTTTACTCAAAAATAAATAACTGTATTATCAATAATTCCACCTAAAAGTTAAAGGGAAGTTTCGTAAGCACTTCGATAATTTAAAAGTTAGATTATTTGCGCACTTTCCTGAGCTACCTACTGGGTAGGCCACGAACTGGAAGCCTATTCTTCTTTGAAACTGCAACCCAACGTACACATATCATGGCAATACAGATACTCAATGTTTAATGGTTAATGAATTCTTATTTATTGTAGAGCTTTCAAACTCCCTCAAGTCCTTTTGACTGCAGTTATGCAAAACCCGACCAAAGCATTCCTGATTTAGTTTGGTAATATAAAAAAATATATACCGGGTGTCCATTCTCAAAGTCGAACATAGGCAATTAACATTAGTGCATTTATTCGTTTTTCATTGATGTAATTTATTTTTATGTAGATAATTTTAACACACGTTGACAGAAAATACCTGATTTACGCCAACTAATTACCAACTTTTTTGACAAATGCTATCGAAATTGAAAAGCAAGGCATGGCATATTTAAAAATTTCCAAGTTTTAAATTAGTATTTGAAAATAAAAAGCGCATCTTGAATATTATTATTGGTGTCATTTGATGCGTAATAATTTTATCTTTCCATTGATACCATTACTTTCCCTGTAAGTTGAATTGGCGAGCAGGAAAAGACAAAAACGTTCAATACAATGTTAATCGCCTATGTTCGACTTTGAGAACGGACACCCGGTATAGCTTATTCCAGAAAAATTGTTTTATTTCTGTACACTGTTTTTGAATAATGTCTTCAATGTAAAGCAAAACGAATATTTTTTTGTCAAAAATACTATACGTTTTGAGAAATCGTTCAGAAAACGTTTGAAGAAACACTATTAGAATACTTAAACAGTTCACTGTCCCATTCTACACAACTTTTGGAAGGTTTACTGCCCGGGTTCACTCAAACCCTCGGCGATTATCTGGTCGTGAGTATGGATTAGAAAAGGAAATGCTTTTATTTGCTCCTCACTTGTAAACATCAATTTATTAAGTCACTGTATTAATCAAGAAAGTTTATTTTAACAAGTTACTAACCTGTAATAGTATTTTACAGTAGAAGTCCGTTAGGATAGCCTTTACTGCCGAGCCAGAGAATTTGTGAGACGAGCTCGAAGAGCGAGTCGAATAATACTGGCGAGGCAGTAAAGGCCCTAACGGACGTGTATTGTACAATAGTTTTTGTAATACCTACATACAATTCGGTCATATCTATATTTTTCTAATTTATTTTCATCAAAAGCTAGGTTTGTGTAATAACGTTTTAGAATGATTGAGAGTGCGTAGAACGTTGCAACTGTTGTTTATAAATGTCATTTATTTCCAATTTTGTGTATGGCTATAAGCAGTTTTAAGTTGTAACCAGCTCGTAACTTATGACATCTGTAGAAAATGATGAAGATATTCCTAAAGACGTTAAGATTGTGAATGAGCAAGTTATTTTAGCGTATGTTCAGGAGTTATAGCAGTCTTTTGCGCCTTCTTCTATGTGGAGTTGAAGGCTTGGTTGCTGCTGGATTTATGTGACAAACGTCACTTTGACGTTCGGCATACAATTTAGCAGGCCGTGGTCTTTACGGACACTTTTTACGGCCGGGCCGTAAAGAGGTTGCTTACGCAGTAGTAAACAGTCCTTAAAGAAATATTTAACAAGTAGGTATTACAAAAAATCTTTTTTTATACTCATGACTTCAAAATTCATATTTCCCGGTCATTCCCGATGCGCCGAAACTTACTTTTCCCGCACTGCGGTGTTTTTTACTTTCCAAAAAAAACTAGGGGAATTTGTTTTTTGTAAATTTGTATAATAAACGGGGCTGCGCGCCCTATTGCTCGGTCTATTCTATTCAATGTACCCCCATTTTTTGGCCTATTACGTTGGTCCATCTCCAAGGGGGCCCTCGGGGCTCCGCCCATCTCCAAGGGGGCCCACGGGGCTCCGCCCATTTCCAAGGAGGCCCTTAGGCCTCCGCCCATCTCCAAGGGGACCCTCGGGGCTCCGCCCATCTCCAAGGGGGCCCACGGGCTCTGCCCATCTCCAAGGGGGCCCTCGGGCCTCCACCCCTCTCCAGGGGGCCCTCGGGCTCCACCCATCTCCAAGGGGCCCTCGGGGCTTAGCCCCTCTTCAAGGGGGCCCTAGGGGCTCCGCCCCTCTCCAAGGGGGACCTAGGGGCTCCGCTCATCTCCAAAGGGGCCCTCGGGCCTCCGCCCCTCTCCAGTGGGTCCTCGGGCTTTGTCCATCTCCAAGGGGGCCTTTGGGGCTCCGCCCCCTCTTCAAGGGGGCCTTGGGGCTCCGCCCTTCCCCAGGGGGGCGTAGAAGCTTCGTCCCTCTCCAAGGGGGCCCTCGGGGCTCCGCCCATATCTAAGGGGGCTTTTGGGGCTCCGCCCCTCTCCAAGAGGGCCTTCGGGACACACACGTCTGGATCGTTCTCCTTTATTATATAGAGGATTGGCCCTCGTTGGTTTAATTGCGACTGCAAACACCAGAGGCGCTGTAAACGTCGACAAAAGCTAACAGGTGCGTAAATAAAAGTTTAGTGATTTGTGCTGTCAACTCAGTAAATTAGTAAAACACTAAATAATAATTTTATTATTTTTTTAAATATTTTCAGTTATTCGTTACAAAAAACATTGTACCTAACTCCTTCGGGAAGAATTTTTCCGAATTCTCACTACATGCAGCACTCCCTTCGGTCGTGCTGCAAACAAAGTGCTCATTCGGTAAAATTACCTTCCCGAACTTGTTAGGTAAATAACCATACAAGTTACTGTCAGTTTTACAGCGTGCTCATAGATAAATGATAGCGTGCAAAGCCAGAGTTATCTTCCTTAGTATGTGTCATATTGATGAATTTAGTTGCTTGTCAGTTTGACATTTTTAATAAATGGTAAATTTCTAGTTATTTACAAGTGAGGAACAAATAAAATATTCAACAATACACGCAAGGTAACAGGTTTTACTGGCTCAAGAAGGTGACTGACGAGCTGCATGCGAGCCAATCATATCCTTTTATTCGCCAGTAAAAACCCTCTTACCAATCTAGTAATTTTAAATACTATTATACTTAATTATTAAATAATAGCAAGATAATCATCAATTGTAACCATCAATCCAACAATAAGCTCAATCTAAATTAAAATCTAAACAAAATTCAGTCGCCATTTTTACCACCCTTAAACGAGAGATGGCACAGCCCTAGCTAGCTCTAAACTTTGGCAGAATAATGGTGTGTGTAAGGGCTACGAGGCGATCCATAAATTAACAAATTTTGAGAACGAAGATCATAGTTCAAAGAACTGTATCTACAGCGTACCGTGTGAGTGTGGAAGACAATACATAGGGGAAACACAACGACCCCTACGAGTGAGATTATTGGAACAGCGCAAAAATGTTAGAATGGGCGAAACTATCAAATCCAAGATCGCAGAACACCTCTGGAACGCAGAGCACCACATACAATGGGATAACGCATCAATTGTAGCTAAAGAGGAAAACAGATTCCGTAGGAAGCTGAAAGACGCTACATACATAGCGCTGGCAGTAGAACCAATTAGCCAGGCTAGCGCAGAACTAAAGCCCATTTGGATGCTCAGAGAATTACAAAAACAGTCTACTGCGCATACAGCGGTAAGATATATATAAGTTTACAACTAAAATATATAACCGCCCTGGTGGCCTAGTGGTTAGAGTGGCAGAGTAGTAATCACAGCGATCAGCGGTCCTGGGTTCAAACCCCGGGGGAAGCACAAATTTACGTTGAAAAACGTACAATATCAGTCCTTCCCAGGACTAACCAGGAACACCTGAAGACGGTAGTAGAACAAAACTCCCGAAACGTTGTGTGATTTACACTCTAGACAGTGGAAAAAGTCCGAAAAACATATCATAATCGACCACTGCCAAAAAATTACATTCAGAGGACAACTTGATAATCGGTACGGACCCGAAATCAATCCAAAATTTCGAAAGCTTGAAAAGATGGCCTTAGAGGAAAACCACCTTAAATTCCTCTGTAAAGCCCGTGACAACAACGTAGTTCCGAAAGGACTACTTCTATCAGTTCCGATAAACAGCCAACGAGCAGCCCGGATTGCGAGAAGAGCGAGCGAAGCACTAATTAGAGAATGAATTAACTATCACCGGTTCTCTAAACAACAACTTAAAGTGCAAATCGAAGACCTCCACACCACCATAAGGAACACAGTCAGTGAAGAGGACTTTGTGAGGATAGACGCGGCTACAAAGTTAAGTTACAATAAGGCTGGGGAAAAACAAAAACAGGTACACCTACGAAAGCTGGATCAATGAATCAAGAACAAGAAACTAACAGAAAGAGCGTCATAAATATATCCAGCAAACAGCTGGACGAAACTGAAAAGACGGTACTAGAGAAGGGACTAAACTACGCGGTAACGCCAAGGTATATTCCGAAATTCGATCTCATAACAGCCGTTGAGGAAACAGCAGCACGCCTAAAGGCAGAAGAGTATCGATGGAGAGCAAGGGAAGCCCTTGAGCCATCAAGAAGAATTAAACCTAATCTCACCAGAGCGGAGATTAGAGCGATCAAAGTTCTCAAAAACGAAGCTACCATCAAGATACTACCTGCAGATAAAGGCAATGCAACAGTGATCATGGATTCAAACACCTACTCAAAAAAAATCCAAGTCCTGATCAACGCGGGGGAATACAAGAAACTTCCCACAAACCCAACACCGAAGGTCGAACGGAAAATATACCAGACGTTGTATAAACACAAAGAAGAGTTCTCAAACTTCCAGAGAATGAAACTTACTCCGCATTACAGCAAAGCGCCTCACCTATACGGGCTACCCAAGAACCCAAGATACACAAAGAGGGAGTACCCCTAAGACCGATAGTTAGTTCCATAAATTCACCATGCCAGCCTCTATCAAAGTTTCTGTTAACAATAATATCCTCACTAGCGGCCAAAACAACATCCACCGTGAAAAATACTGAACACTTTGTAGACAAAATCAAACAAACTCGCATAGCTCCGAATGACATGATGGTGAGCTTTGACATAGTAAGCCTCTTCACAAATGTGCCGACAGATGACGCACTAGCAATCATCAGAAACAGGCTGGAATTGGATGACACACTTGCCGAACGCACAGATTTACAGGTAGATACAATAATAGAGCTGTTAACGATCTGCATTAAGACCACATACTTCCAAGCAGACGAGCAGTTCTACCAACAAGAGTTCGGAGTTCCCATGGGATCTCCATTATCTCCAGTAGTCAGTAACATCTACATGGAAGACTTTGAAGAACGAGCTACATCTCAATATGAGAACCAGCCTAGCCTATAGCTGCCATAAGTAGATTATACGTTCGTAATATGGCCCCATGGAAGAGAGACACTGGACGGCTTCCTGGAACATCTCAATAATCAAGCCCGATCAATTAAGTTCACGATGGAAATAGAATCGGAAGGCAAACTCCCATACCTAGACGTACTAGTCCAGAAGATTGGTGATACGGTAAAAACAAAGGTATATCGAAAACCATCCCATACAGGGAGATACCTACACTACAATTCTAACCACCACAATAGCTAAAAAGGGGCGTCGCGAGATGCCTATATAGCCGAGCCAAGACCATATGCTCGGAGGAAGAAGACCTTAAACGGGAAATTGGCATAATCACAGAAATGCTGCAAGCTAATGGCTACCCAAAAAGAACTCTAAAGCAAACGCTAAAAGAGATGGGCAGAAATACAACACCGGCAGGGGATGAGAAAACGGAGCCAACAACCACGGCCGTAATACCATACATCCGAGGAATTTTCGAAAAACTGAGAAGAATCGGAAACAGATTCAATATAAGAACTGCCTTCAAGTCCACAACAACTCTAAGAGGCATGATGACGCATACCAAGCCTCAGAACGAAGATCAGAGTTCAAAGAACTGTATATAAATGTTAAATACAGCGAAATGGATTAAATTAGAATTGGTTTTCCTTGGCGTTTTTAATTAATGATAAAATACATATGAAGCTGAATCCGCTATATGTAGAACATCCCAGAAGGTAATAAATGTGCTTTCGTAAAAAACCAGTAAACAGTTAAAAATTAAAAAATTGGATGAATTGTTCGCTTCAATTCGAAAATCGAAGATAACCCTAGTTAAGAGAGCCTTCTCAGACACTCAAGAATTTAGGTTTTTAAACGTAATTCGTGAACGTGACGCATTATAAATATATAAAATTAACTCTTCGTCAAAGAAACAAATGTCTTCGCTCAATGCTATGGGCGTTAAGATCAAATTAGTCTCGTATACTTCTATAAAAAAACAATTGTACAACTCGAATGAATTCCAAATCAATGAAAGTGGCACGCTAAGAGCTTGAGTAAAATTCAAAGTTTTCTAAAGCATTACACGAATTGCAGGTACCAAAGGTCGGTAACTAGTTTTTACAGGAAAACGGCAATTAAACCAAAAGCAATGTTTACATCCAATTAGCCATTGCTCCGCTTTGCAGCCCCCGGTTATTCTTCTTCTAAGCGCATTCTGCTACCGAAGCTTTTTCTAATATTTCCTCTGAATAGAGGTTGAAGAGTAACATTGAAAGCACACAATCTTGCCGTACACCCCTTTTAATCTCTATATGTATCGTCTGTGGCTGCACTTTGATGCCAGTACACGTTTGTGATAACCTTGATGTCTTCGTCGTCTAGTCTTACATTCCTCGACACATGTATTAGTTCTTGGTGTTTTACTCAATCGAACGTCTTTTCGTAATCAATATACATTATGTAAACGTCTTTGTTTATATCAATACATCTTTGTACAAGGACTTGCATGCAGAATAAGGCGCCTCTAGTACCTAGACCGTTTCTGAACCCAAACTGTGTTCACTTATATAAGCACGTTCTGTAAATCAGATTATGTAAATTCACGCAAAAAGCACCTTCCGAGATTGCTTCAGATTTTCACGTTTCAGGGTCCCTAGATGACCAAAAACATGTTTTCTCAATTCCGTCTGTCTGTCTGTCTGTTGGTAGTATAGCTCAAAGACTATTTGTCGGAGGACGACGGTATTCTGCATACATATTATATAACGTGTGTTGCCTAAGGAGCATTAGCTAGAAGTTTACATAGTAAATTAGAACCTAGGTATAGGAACTATTAGAAAATGTTGTGGTGTTCTGTATATATATTTCAGGCTTCTTGGCCCTTCTTCAGTATATCATGTTCATATAAAAGGTACAAATAACATCTATAATAAAATATTTACATTAGTAATAAAATTTTGGTTAATGAACTATAGATTTAGTTAATTTTCTCAAACTTATCAGTAGTAGAAAATTAAAATATTTATATATTGTTATTTTAAACAAAAAATATAAAATAAGTTACCTGTAGTAATGAGTCTGGAACTGTTAATTAGTAACGCAAATATCGAAAGTTTGCACAAGAGGTAATAATATAATCTGTAATAAATGTGATAATGTAGAAAGAAATTAAACAATAACAATAATAAAACATTTACCCTTCTTGCAATTGTTGTTATAGATTAGAACAGTTATTGTCAAATGGTAAGAATTAAATGGAGCGTTGTAAAAAGAATCTTCAATTGTTAAAACAGTGATTTGTTCATGTTCTATGATGTAGTCGTAACGTTCCATTACACAATATCTGTAAAAATGTGTGGCAAATGATTGTAACTACGTTTGTTTTTATATATTATGATTTTGTGTTAAAGATACCTTTAAGAAATTTCCGTTTAGGTGCATAGTAATAAGTAACAATTGTGAGTTTTCCGAGGGGATAAAATGCTGAATGAGGCTTAAAATTGTCAATAGCAAAGAGGTGGCTCATCATGGATCAATACTGTTGTAAGAACTTCTAGTAAAAACTTTTCCTTTCAAAATTTGATTCATCTGTAAATATAGGTTTGTTTTAATAATTTCTGTCTTAAGACTTACACTTACGTGGTTATTTTATGTGGAAGGATTATATTTTGAGAAAATTTTAATTACTGTTTTATTTGTTTGAAAGACTCCATTTTGAAATTTGTAAAAGCGGATAATATACGTGGAAAGCAGGAAGCTACAAGAAATTTCAAATAATTAGTAATTATATTATTACAGAGGTCATTGTACTTACAATTTATTGAATAAAAATGAGATATGGTTGTTATGGAATTAGATTTTGGGAAAGAACGGCAGATAATGTGTCCAGTTTTATTTGTTGAACTGCGATACTGGCAGGGAGAGTTTATGCGCAAGCGTTAATTAGTTTGCATAAGATCAAAATGGCAGTGTTTATAAAAATTGTTATTTCTAAAAAGAAAAAATATATAAGAATTAACAAAAAGGAGAAGATCAGAATAAGTGCAAAAATTGCAAAAATTGAGGTAGCCTAAATTGAAAGGAAAAGTTTAAATTTATTTTATTAATTTTTATAGTAGATTATGGTAAATTATATTTAGTTTTTCAATATCAGTTCTGTAATTTATGGTTTTGGGTTTTTTAAATTTCTATCATTTCATAGATGAGGCGTTTTTGTAAGTTGTTTGCTCTATGTAATATTTTAGGAGATTTAAAGTCAAAATTATGGGAATTTTCCACAGCGTGGTCCGATAGGGCCGTACAAGATTTATTTGGAGATAAAGCTTTTTACAACGCTTCATTCAATTCTTACCATTTGACAATATCTGTTCTAATCTATAACAACAATTGCAAGAAGGGTAAATGTTTTATTATTGTTATTGTTTAATTTTTTTCTACATTATTACATTTATTACAGATTATATTATTACCTCTTGTGCAAACTTTCGTTATTTGCGTTACTAATTAACAGTTCCAGACTCATTACTACAGGTAACTTATTTTATATTTTTTGTTTAAAATAACTATATATAAATATTTTAATGTTCTACTACTGATAAGTTTGAGAAAATTAACTAAATATATAGTTTATTAACCAAAATTTTATTACTAATATAAATATTTTATTATAGATGTTATTTGTACCTTTTATATGAACATGATGTAGGTACTGAAGAAAAGCAAAGAAGCCTGAAATATATATATACAGAACACTACAACATTTTCTAATAGTTCCTATACCTAGGTTCTAATTTACTATGTAAACTTTTAGCAGATGCTCCTTAGGCAACACATTTTAGTAATTAACAGCTACTTTTTATTAAATTAATATTATATAACTACCTCGCATGAAACCGGTACAATTTCATTCAAGTATATGCAAGATGAGCACCTTAAAAAATAGAATTTTGTTTATTTTTAGGTTAACTTTGAAATAAAGGAAAATAATAACTTTCACATAGGTCAGGCTTTACATTTGCGGAAAATAAGACTCAACCGATACAGGATAATGTCACAAAAGAGTAAAAGTAAAAATGTTTCAACAATAACAGCGTTATCTTTAAGAGAGGCGCGCGCCGGACTTATCTCGAAGAGGCTCCGTAGCGCAGTTGGAATTTTGCTTCGGTTACATCCGCTGCGGAGATGCGCTTCCGATCGCTCTGCAGATGCAGCGGGTTCAAACCCCAGCGGGATACATTTTTTTATTTGAAAATGTATTTGATTTATTAGAAACGTGAAGATATTTTCACTCCTAAGTTAATTTGATTTTGAACATTATTTAGTGTCACAATGTCGACGAGGGAAGTTCTGGGTAAAACCTTTTACAGTTTTTTTAAGAATAGTTTTAGTATGTAGGTAGCTTATTGTCTCATAGTTTTGTGCACAACTTAACATTTGGATTTTTTTGGCAGTCACGAATGTTGATTTCTACCATTAGTTGGGTGTGTCTGGACTCTGGAAGCATAGATGGTATTAAATAATCATGTTGTTGTACTTAAATCTTCGTCGTTAATTAATTTTAAAACTTCGGAGTGAATTTCATTTGGTCCAGGTGCTGTACCTTTCTTTGCTCCGTTTATCACTTTCCTAACTTCTTCATATAGTATTTCGGGGTCCAGATTCAGCTTTTTCAGCTTGTTTTTTCATCATATAGTGGTCTCTCGTCGTCTTCACATAGCTGTTTGATATAGTCTTCATACAGCTTCAACTTGTCTTTCAGTTAAAAAACGATCTTATTTTCATCAAATAGTACATTAGATTGTTTTTTGTATGTAGTTCCTGTTTGTGCATGTTGCAACTGTCGTACTTCGCATCTAGTCTTTTTTTTTCAGCCAGTTTTCATTTGCGGTTTTAATTTGCATTTGTATTACTTTGTGAATTCTTTTATATTCAATCGGATTTTTATTTTTCCATGTTCGTTTCTCGTCCATTAGATCTAACCATGTTTTTCTTTCACTTTTTCTGTCACTTACAAGTAAATGTTTGAGAATTTAACTGAGTAGTTTTTCACTTGTTTCTATATGGTTTCTACTTCTAAATTTTTATTGACATTATGTATTCTGACAGTAATGTCACTCGTCATTGCAGTTCTTATTTCAGAACGGTTTATTCTTCTGGTATCAAATTTAGGCTGTGGCTTAGCCTTTTAAAATTTTTTGAGCCTAATTTTCATTGAACCCAATTGTAAGTTATGATTGGTATAAGCGTCAGCGCTTGGGTACGTCTTGACTTCAGTAAAGCAATTCCTAAATCTTTTATTGATCATTATGAAATATACCTGGTTTCTAATGACGATGTTTCGTTCCTTATTATCCTGAGGCGATTTACATTTGTACAGCATCCTGTTCGGCAGTTTGAAATAAGTGTTTAGAGTTGTGAGGTTGTTTTCTTGACAGCAAGCCTGTCTCCTTTGTCATTTCTTATCCCTAAGCCATAACGCCCCACAATGTCTGTTACTTTTTCTTTGGCGCTATATCTCCCATTACTATGTTAATCTCATGTGTTTTTGTGCACTTTTATCCGTCGTCGGTGCATACATCTGAATAAAGTTGATATTGACTGGTTGTAACCTCAATTTAATTATAATAATTCCATCGAAAAATGGAACATCACCCTCTACACATTGGCCGATTTTTTCATTCACTATGAAGGCTACCCCTTATCTGTGTTCTGGATCAGAGTTGCCACTATAATATACGACTTGACCAGATGAAGTCATTTTTCCACTTTCAGGCCACCAAGTGTCACTAATACAGAGTATGTTTACGTCCAATCGCTGCATTTCTTTAGTTATGTTCGCCAGTGCACCAGCTTTAAACATGTTCTGCATATTCCCTTTTCTCCTATTTTCCTATGTATAGTGCTATTCAAAACCGTCTCCTTTAGAGATGCGATTGGGAGACTATTAACTCCGGAATCTTTAGTCTTGAACTTAGCCATAAGGATTTGCACTACTGATATCCCGGAATATCCCGGTTATTAAATGACCTAATTTACTTTAAATCGCGAGTAATGCTTCACGAGGGAAGCCAGCTTGTCCACAGTGGTAAGATAATATTAGGAGTGACAACGCGTAGGTATGTGCTAATAACCTACACAACTAATCAACCTTGCGGTAATGGTGTGCTCTACCTAGATGCAGTCGAAAAACGGGCGGGTTCGACAGCGACAGAATTGTGAGCTTTTTAAATAGCTCATAATTAATGCCCGGGAGGTGCCACGTAGTGGAATTCGACCAGATTATTAAGAAGGTGTGCTTTACTTTCACGCCTTCTGTAATAGCTGTTAAGCCTGTGTTCATTTATTCCAAACTCTTCCTGCGAGAACGCAAAGACACATACGGAAGTGATTTAAACAGATCTGTTGTTATTCACACCGGCTCATAATGAAACCAGCGATTCAAGATAAAAGTTTTACATATTCTTTTCATTAAATATTGTCTTTTGAGAAAATAGCATCATCGGTTCACCTTGTTCTCCAGATAACAGGAACGTAGCTTCTATTTTTGTCCGACAATACAGAAAAATTTATTTAGGTATGTTATTTGCTCGCCAACCAGTTGAAGCTTATCTTTAGATAGTTAATTATGTCCTTGTTTATACCTCTTTGGTCAGATGAGCAGTATGGCGTGACCTTTCTTGAGCATCTAAAGACCAAATTCTCTCAAATTTTGCTCCATGATAATGCCAGTTTAACGCAAATAACAATAGATAAATTAGGATGGAAAGTGTTGCCTCGTCCACTTTAATGTCTTCACTTCTCGCCCTGCGAGTATCATCTTGTTGGGCCTCTTAAAAAGTACTATATGGGAGGAAAGAAATTTGAGTCGAAGGAGGAGTGATGCAAGTTTGCAAGTTTTCTAATTATTAAAATTAATGTGTATTGAAGTAAGGGAATTACTTGGTATTGTGATTGTTATTGCTGTATAAAAAATGCAGGTCAAATCTATACTACCCTTGTAGTTCTTCTCCACCCATGTTGTTCGTTGATGTTGTTAATTCGTATGTATTTTCAGTTTAGTTTTTCTGTGATAGTTATCTCTAGTAAATAAGGCAAATTGAATACATTTAATAGTATATTGTCATCTTATGAAACAATTTACTATATTTCAACTGTTATATAGGTAAGCATTTTAAAAATACTACAAATGATATTATGGCAATTGATCTAAAGCTGCAATCAGCAATTGACCTTACAGACTACATTAAGGGTGGCAATTCTAAGTACAGATATTTAAAGAAAATCATAAAGAGCGTGTGACGCGTCACCCCAATGCCAGATTAGAGTACTCGCTCTTAAACCCCGTTTTCGCCCTAATGGAGCGGCGAGAACTAAGTTCGAACTTTATGTAGAGCAGGTAGAGCAAAGCCCGCCGTTGGCGGGATTATATCTGTCAAAGTCTAATATTCCGGAATCTTCTAAGATCCAAACAAACAGTAATGAAATCCCTGAATAAATCTTGAACCTTCAAACTTGCTAATTAGACACCTTCGGGAATATAGTTTTTACCAGCCGCTGGCCTTCATGCTGCAGAATTCCTATTAAATTCATATTTTAAATACAGAAGATTGATAAGTATTCCAACATTCTCACAGGAACTCCTTACTATTCGGCACTGCAGCTTAGCGTGCACATTTTGTGACAACACAGACGCGTATTATTTATCTAACAGAGATTTAGGATCTCTGTTGCCAAGAAATGTGTACATTTTATATATTTTTTCAGTTGCACACAAGTCGACAGTCGACAAAAAAGTCTAGCTCAGCTCAAGCTTCGTTATTTTCTCCGTTGTTATTTACAGGTTACGACTGTAGTTTTCCTCTGTAGTTGTTTCCGTTTTCTTTCATTTTCGGGTTCTTCTTTGTCGTCTCTCTCCTTTTCGTCTCCTAATTCTTACGGCAGTTCCGATTCTGTGTCATCGTTGCAGTGATACTTTCAGATGAGTCTAAAGAACAATGGACTGAAACTGCGCCCTTTTTTAACCTCATAATTCTTGTATACGATTTGCATTTTCTGCCAAATGCTATTATTCTATTTACATTGCTAAAGAGTGAAAAATGTCAAAATGATAATGACAATTTCAGTACTTAAAAAGGAATACAAACATAATCCCCACAACTACAGAGACACCACACTATTGGATGACATCTTGAAATTATTAACAAAAATAGTGACACATAGACCCACTGTTATACTTAAAATTCAATTTCTAGATATAATAAAATAAAGGATATTCGCGACTTGCTACAGCGGGAAATGGGTGCGATTTTTCTCTAAAGATGCAAGTGATTTCATATAAACATCAATTTGGTAGAGATGTGAAGGATGATTATTATTGTTTGTTCGCGCCACTGAGTTGTTGACACTAGCCTGAAGACGGTTGCCACACTTTTAACTCGGAAGGAGTCGTTCCGATAAGTCGTGAGAATTCCCAAACGCGACTACATAGTTGCTTAACAAAATGCCTAGAATTGATACGTTATATTGAATATACAATAATACAAAGAACAAATTTCAGCGGGCAGTTCGGCAAAACGTTTTGAAGAAAAATAATTTTGATAGACTGGCTATAATCCAAACGCCTATCCAAATGGCGTTTACCTTCCCCATGTGCCCAATTGTGAAACACTTATGAAAGTACACATGTCTAGGGTTTCACCTGAAATGCCATTAACTTCGATTTTTTAAATGGATTACCCTATATATTTTTTTTTTTTTTTTTTGGTATGCGCAGCTCAAATTACATACTATACTTTTGCTAAATTTTAATTTTTCTCGACAAAAAAATTTTTTTATTTTAATTTTTCTCATAGAAGGCCGTGGTTGGAGAAAATGTATTCTAAATGACTCTAGTAACCCATAAGAATACATATTTTATTAATTTGGTCAATAACAAATCGTCCATGAAGGAATAAAATTTGCTAAACGTGTTATTTAAGAAAAAGTCAGTTTTTTAAATGGCACCTGCCAGGGACCATTGTGCCATTAGATAAAAAATGTAATTACCTATCTAACGGTATGCATTATGCACCACTTTATCTTTATATGAAATAGAAAAATGTTTAATTAATAAATTTGGGAAATACCTCAGCAAATTTGGCAACCCTGCCGCATGTAATTTGAGTTTTAGATTTCGAAAAACGTAAAATATACAGAACAACCCATTTAAAAAATCAAAGTTAGTGACATTTCCGGTGAAACCAGAAGTCGGCCATTTTGATTATATCTGTCTCTTAATTCAAAATTATGTTTATTATCCTTGTAAGACGTTTCATTCAAATCCGTTGATAAGTAAAGGAGATGGAGACATCGCCCTGATCTCATTGTCATCCGGTATATACATCATAAATGCCATTTTCAAAACAAACACGTCGTAAATACTGTATCTAAGATTTAAAAAGATGTACATTCGTGAATTGCACACACACAGTGAATGTGTAATTACAGCTTAATGCAGTAATTTAAAGATACTAAGTTTTCAAGGCATGGTAATAGGTCGCGCTTTTCGAAACCATAGCTCAGGCAAAGAAGCTTAGAAGGTTAACGGTATGACCCAAGAAGCGCGACATAGGACCCGAGACACTCTCCGGGACTCGAACCAGGGTTGAAATAAAACCAAAGCCAACGATGCGTGATGCTGGCCCGATAAAAATCTACCTTTGGAGTCCGACGGTAATTCACATATAGAAAACGGAACACCAAAGATTTTATACACCGCCAAAGTTTTAATTATTCGAAATTGACCGTTCTAATAGTTTGAGATCAGTGGCGTGCGCTCGAAGTTGAACACTGGGGAAAATTAATACAACACCGTCATACAAATACCCGAGGAGTATTTATGTTTTCTTTACAATTCGTAGAAAAATTGCCTATATTGATGTGTTTAGTGAACTAAGGCTTTCAATCGGGTGAAATTATACGACGTAATAAAGTCCGGCATTGTTTAGCATCATAACGAGTAAACGAATTCAGGGTACGCAGAACCTCAGTGGATACAGACCAGGGTACAAGCATATAAAGGAGATGACAAAGTTCTGTTTGCAAATTTGAAAATTGATCTACAATGCTTATTATATTATATAAAATCATTAGCTACATCCAAGGAAGCCCTTCAATGTAACCAGATAATCGAATATTAACCATTTGAAGAAGTAATGGCATTTAATTACTTAAGTGTCACGCAATTGTAATCTCTACAAATTTTAAGTACGAAAACAAGCTTTAAATAGCACCAGAATACTCAGAGACATAACATGGAGAAAGTAGTATCTCCAACAATAAAGCAAAGTCAAGATGTATAAAAACGCTGTAAGGTTAATAATAAGTTACAGAGGTTGTAATGAGAGCAGAAACATCTGAAATAAAAAAATATATATGCACCATGGAAATGAACACATTAAGAACGACAATTGATGAAATACTGATGGATAAGTTGCAAACCGAACCGCTAGAGAAGAATGAGAAGCATCAGGCTAACCATAAAAAAATTATAAAAAAAAAGAAATTAGTGGAACAACCATATCAGCAAGACAGACGATGAAAAAGTAGTAAAAATCTCACGACCTCTGAAACCTGATAAAAGAAGTTAGGTCAGACCGGTGAAGAAGGCAGGCGATACGTTATACAATAGAAAGTTTGAAGAAAAATTGTCAGTACCTAGAGTGAAAAAAGAAGATCTTTTCGTTTATGTTCTCCATTGTTCTAATTATAGTCTGTGACTAACTTATATTATATTACTGATGCTTTCCATATTTGTTCTTTTGGTATGTGCTCGAAAGCAGTTTTGAAATGTGGTGTCGCGTCAATTGGATGCCATCAATTGGACGCGATTAATGGGACATGCGACTTATGGAGAAGCCAACAATTGGATGCGCCAGTAGTTAACACAAGTATTTGAAATCACTATGTTTCACATAAGCACAAATTTAAGATTTATAAGAAAATATATACAGGAAATGCAGTTTATTATACTCGTAGTTACAACAAAATTAACAAAATATATAACATAAAGTCAGCAATTAGAAGAGGTATATAAAAATTACTACGCAGCTTCAAAATAAGCAACATAAAGTAGTAGGTAATGATACGTCTTCACAAAGTATTCATCTCATACCTACATGCAGTTGGAAATTATGCGTAATCCGTCGCAGATAATAATCTTATACTGGCCTTATACCTAACATTTTTCAATATATTTTCATATTAATTATAACGCTACTTACTATATATACTCTATTTCTTAATGCCGCGAACAAAGTTTTGCAATCCATTATTCAATTATACCAGTCAACTGGATACTATTTTAATTTAATTTAATTTTATGAAGCAAAGATCGTCCGTGCGTGCAGTTTGACAGTTGTGAACTGGTCATTTAATTTTTGCATCTTAAAAATTTATGAGATAAGAAATGTGTTCAAGCGAATATAAGTGTCGAAATAGTCATAAAACATAACTTCGTTATATTTCCTTAAATTATAATTAACATTAACCAAATATTTGCATTAATCGAACTGTCACATAAAATACCCTAACTTCATGACATATATTTTAGCCCCCTCCTGGATTGCATTAGTTAAAAATAAAATGTTTGAATATAGATTACATTGGAAATAGTATTTTGGGTTGCATAACTTTGTCCGCAGCATTAAAAACCAGAGTATATATAGCATATTACGTATAATTTTCTATACGTAGATGCTTCCAACTGTCTGGCGTCCAAATAGCTGACATTGAGTTGCCGCAAGTTCAATTGGCAGACGTCCTATTTACCGCGTCTAATAGACGTGTAACCTTTAAATTGCCATGCGTCGTTTGTTGACTCCGCGCTTAGTTACATTAAATTTGAACAAATCTTCTCTTCATATTTAAATAGTTGTTTGCCATTAGCGTTTACTGTGCTAGCTCACCGAGCAAGAAATGCTCTTAATACCTCAGTTAGTGACTTATAAAAACAGGAATTTAATTCCCCCTTGAGTGTTGTCGGACTGAAACTGGCTTCAAACAACACACAAAAAAGTTGTTTACAGCAATCTCATACCAAACATTATTAAAATAAGGTTGAAATAATTGTCTTTTAAAAGAATTCAAATGTCTTAGTACAATCCTGACTTAACGGCGACCCAGCTCGAGCTTGCATGTATTTAAATCGGGCGCGAATTACACACCTAAACACAATACAAAATTTTCTCGCAGCTGAATGCAATTCGTAATACAGTTGACTGAGAGCATTTTACCTGGAACTAGCTCCTGCGTACCCTTGACTTCGACACGTCGCAGATTGCATCATTGACCCTGGATAGTACAACGCGTGATAGTCGACATTCCCGATGGATTGCAGGCCTCGTAAGAACTTTGAGTCAGGGCCTTCCAGAATCGACGCTTTGAATGCGCTTTTGAATATAGTACAAATGGTGTACTTACATATACACTACATAAACTGTGTTCGCAAGACTTGTAAACGCTTGTTCGCTGCACTTTTCACTGGGATGCAGCGATTATCAGCAAGGCTACATGCTACTAAAAATTAACTTGAAAACGCCAAGGTGTTTCGAAGTTGAAATCTCTCTTCGTCCCATGAAGAGGCTTGTACGTTGATTCTTGTTGCATACGTAAAATAAACATTTCAGGAGGAGGATGGCCGAGCCCCATTTTAAAATGTAAAGGCGCTTTCGTAAATTCGATTTTCTGTTAAGGGTCTTGATGTACCAACATATATGGCAACCCTAACAACATCTACATTGAAAAAGCTCTAAAAATTTGGAGAGAGGTATGATCCGGACCACATGGCTGAGACGATATTAGAAACGAATTACAACCAGACTCGTCGTTTGAAAAATATATATAAAGAAATATATGGTATCTGCATTTTCATAGATAATATGGTGACACATAAAAACTATCTAGAAAACGAAAACTCTGAACTATTGAAATGAGTCTTAGTTGAGTTATATCTAAAAATTATTTCTACAAATAAATCCAATTTTAATCGAACATTCCAAGCGTATTTCATTAAAGCTATTATATTTACATACAAAATGTTATGTTCAAATGTTGATCGACTGTGCTTGTCAAAGCAACGTGGTTGTTAAATGTGTAGATATATAAACTTTGAGTTATCATTCTTGCGGAAAGGTAAAAAGATGTTAATAGTTATTTATGTATCAAGGGCGTAAAACAGGCGTTTTTGTTCCGCGGGGTGAAAGTTATAGCACGAGGTGCAAAGTACTAAAGCAGGGATGAGCAACCTTTTTTTACAACGGGCCAGCTACAGATTTAAACATGTGCGGGCCGCATGTAAGAGACTTATGATAATACAGACACTGAATGATGAACTCAAATTATCTCTTCATTAACAAAATAAACCTAGTTTAAAAAAAATACCAAAATAAAACACTCATTAATAGAAATACTATTAAAAAGACGGCGACAGATATACGTGGAAAAAGATAATTTAATGAGAAATAGGGTACAATTAGGCTGCGGGACACCGTAGTCAAAATGTAAAATCTTTGAAGGGCCGTACAAGAATGTGTAGCCAGCCGCGGGTTGCTCATCCCTGTACTAAGGGCTATAACACGAATATCATAAAAGGCGTACGTAATTCAAATGTCGCTTAAGAGGTTGAGTGGCAAATACGGCTTTTTGCACATTAGTCACTCAGTATCACATATTTATCCCAATTCTAGGGCATGCAAATATGAAATTAGCACAAAAAGCAGGACTATTAGTATTCCTCTTATCCGCTGAAACCGCAAGGCCCCCATTTACAATTTCCCGTTTACAGTGAATAAACCTACACAATTAGGCTAACAGCGGAGCGGGAAAACACGCGAGCGAGCGCCTGAAAGCTAATCCCACACCTCTTCAATCAAGTGATATCTGTAATATTTTAATGAAACACTAAATTGTGGCCAGGAATGCGTTTGAGGCACGAGCCGGGCGGCCCGAGAATCTGCCCCTTATCGCGTGTCGGCTTAGAGAACACGGCCACTTGTGTGGGCCCCAAAAAGCTGTCTAATTGAGCAGCGGGCGGCCCCAGTAGATCTGGTGATTAATGCGCCCGCGACAGAGATAAATGCATCTACCCGTCGTCGGCCAGAGAGAAAAGACCGAAGACTGTTCACTTTTGAAGTTCGCCTCGATTGTTTGGCGGAATTCCGAAAAGACAGGAAATCAGCTCGGTACAAGTGATATCTTAGATTGACAGACCTATCAGTGTTTTCTGAATTACAATCTAGTCTAAGATTAATGAGCAATTTTTTTAACTTAAAATGCTGAACTTCATCTAAGAGTTTCCCTTTGGATTTTCTAAGTTGAAGATAGATGCATTGCTTACTATAACTCAAATGGTTTAACCCTACAGAGCTAAATTTCCACTGCATTCCCATTTTAATAGAGGCTGTCTTCATGATTTCATCTCTTTATTTTCTTAGTTAATGTTTCTATTTCCAGGCTGAAATCAAGCTTTTGTTAACCCCTCACGGATTAACATTAGGCTAAACGTCTTGTACACCTTAATATTTGAATAATTATTTGTCATTTGTGTTTACCTTACTAACTCGGTGAATATGAAACTCCCCTAATACCTCTGTTCGTGATTATAAAAGATCAGTAACTTTAAAAAACAGGAAGCTGGACCCCTGTAGTATTTGTTCTCAGGCTCAAACTACCTTCAAACAATGCACAATAAAAGCTAATTGGTTTACACAAATCTAGTGACTACAAGACACATGTAAAAACAGAGACAAAATCAAAGAAAACTAAGATTAGTTCCTAGTAAAATCTACGTGCGCGATAGTTGCAGAAAATACATATTGAAGTATTATCTTTAAAAACGGAATCAAAATAAATTCATGTCTTTCAAAAACGCATCATTGAAAACGCTTACGTAGATACCATTTAAGCCCGCCGCCGTACATGCACTTATCGCATTTATGTTACCTGGAATATGGTGCCTTTTCACCCTTCAATAAAGCATGCACTAGCTTGCTTCATTCAATCTTGGAAGACGTGATGCTTGAAAAATTACCACCGAAATGTGCTGGAAAATTATTTCTTCTTCTCTTATCGCTGGCTTGGATGACATTCGTCTCATTGGCGTCACGAAGTCTAAAAAGCAGTTTGTTATTGGTTTTAATATTGCAATGAAGGTTTCACACTTTTGCCAGCATCAACGTTACGAAACTGACAAAGGTGTGATATTTACATTGCAATGGTAAAACTAATAATGATAGCAAACTAATTCTTTCCGCCTAAAATCAACAAAATTTCGCTATGCAAACGAAAATGCAATAAACTGTATTGGTAGCTGCATATACTGAGGTTTAAAGCCATCGTGGGTTCAGAAGTATCAAATTAAAAGCTCTTTTAATAATTTTACGATCGACAACATAATTTAATTCAATAAAGTTTTTCCAAAAGATACACTTTCTCGAATGCCCTACAAAGAACTTGCTTAGGCTCTGGTCTCAAAGTTCAGTCTCGACGTCAAATCTGGCCTCGAGAATAAAAAAACGACCAGGCGTAGTCTGAAATTAGCTCAAACCTCTCAACAGACACATTAATTTTTAAATGTATGAAAATACATTTTTAAGAGGATTCAAGGCCGATCAATAACAACATGAAAAGGAATTCATAGGTAAATTGGTACAAGGTGGCGCACAGCCGACTGATACATTTTAAATCACTATTAGAGTAGAAATATTTCTTTTAAAACAACGAAACATGGATTTTATGATGACCAAAAACACCAAATTTTATTTTTTAAATATTCCAAGAGTCTGCGATCTGCGCCCTTTGAACGCTGAGGATTTTGTTGAACTGATTCTCTAACTCTTTCAATATTCGCAATGGTGCGAATTCTTCGTATAGCACCGTGTTTAACATTGAATAAACCACCCGTATTTTCCAATTTACTAACCAAACTAACCCATGACAATATTGTATTCCGTGAAGGTAATGCTGCACGCGGTTGAATATCGAAATGCCGTTGAAAATGGCGTCTTGTCTGTGTAATGGATTTAGTCTCATAATAAAATCGAACTGTCACTGTACGATGAACTAAGGTCCATTGCTCCATTATAATTACTAAACATTAACTTGAAAACTTACACTAACTGTTGCGAATAGCAAAGTTTTGTTAGCACTGTCACTTCGACAGAAAACAAAAAACACAATGTATCAGTCGGCTGTGCGCCACCTTGTACAAAATAGAGTAGGGTGGGGCGAAAAATGGCTAAACAGTGTTTTTACTCTTTTTTATAACGCATTACCCGTCAAAAGTTGTCTATTGGTGTGAGTAATGTATTTGCAATAACACGTTCAATTTGAAAAATGTTTTCTACCTCCAACTTGCCCCGAAATATTTTGCCTCATTACCATGCAATGCTGATAGTCCATGCCAGTTTAGACACACGTGAATAAGCGCAAATACATTTTTCAAATAAATTTTATTACATTAAATTGCAATAAGCGCAAATATACAAAAACATGTAAAATTGAATCATACCACAGCAACTCTTAACCTTCAAATTACTTGAAAATTTGATTTAGATTCAAACCTTCGCAGATCTTTTCTTGATTTGATTCTGGCTCAGATTAAACCATCTCTTGAACCAGGCTCTGCGACAGATGTGTTAGCCTGTTGATTAATTTTACACATCATTCCACTGATTAGGTACGACGGAAAATCTTTAAAAAATATACCACCGGGGTTTGCTCTTGCTCAAAATTTAAATTTTCATCGGAGATATCTTTTAAAATGGGAAGTTCGGTTATTTTAGGTGTCTGCCAGTTCATTATGTAATTTATCATACACAAAAATTGTAGAAAGA
This sequence comes from Agriotes lineatus, assembly GCA_940337035.1. Taxonomy (NCBI): domain Eukaryota; kingdom Metazoa; phylum Arthropoda; class Insecta; order Coleoptera; family Elateridae; genus Agriotes; species Agriotes lineatus. Next base: position 24,707 of record CALNHX010007139.1, read on the forward strand.
TTTGTTAATGTAAACGCAAGTATTTTGTGCTTATTATGATAGTTTATGACGTAACGTATTTTAACTTAACCTAACATACCATAATATTCCCTAGGATAACTTAGCAAAGTCTAGTCTAATCTAACCTAATTTATCACAACGTAACCTCACTTAGCCTAGCGTAACCTAACTACTTTTAGTGTTACCTAACAAAATCTGTTCTAACCTAAAGCACTCACATCCAGCCTAATCTAACCTTCACTTATTTTCTTCTTCTTCGTCTGCTTTGTATTAGAATTGCGGCCTGTTTATTGCAGTGATTCTAGTCATCTTCTTTGCGGTTTACCTGGAGATCTTTCCCTTAGGCGACTTGTCTCTCGCTATCTTTACCAATCTGTTTTCTTGCATTTTTCACATTCTTTACTTATCAAAAGTAGCAAAGTCTAGTTTAACCTAACCTAACCCAACCTATTCTACCCTAAGCTAATCTGATATTTTTGTATTGGAGAAGAAACCTTTAAAAAGGTTATTACGGGAAGATTTCTATTCCGCAGGGACGTGGGATTTCTACCTACTAAAACTCCTCCCTAATTGTGAAAGCCATCTCGGGACTGCGATATCATTTCATCTGTGTCCTCCTTCTATCTCTACATTGTTTTATTTTTCCGCCACCGTTTGTCCTTTAATTTGCCTCCCATTTTCTTCTCCATCTTCTGTAGATCTTGTTGTTTTACCTCCAAGTTTTCTTCATTGTCGGTCATTTTGTTGATGGATCCTCGGTGTGATGAAGAAGACAGATGATATAGATGACGTTAGTGCTGATAAGATGCAAGAGCGGGTTCCGGAGCTGATGATGACGAAAGTCCGGGGCTTTAGTGGGTAAAAATCTCAAGTTCCATTCTGGGTTGAATATATTCCCTTAAAGGCTGCTTCGCAAAATGTTCCCTTCAAACATAGAAAATGTGGTGTGCCCACCCAACGACTTTCTTTTATTTCTTGAATTTTTTTTAAAAAGTGTAGTAATAAAGAAAAGTTTTGTTATGAAAATTATTAACAATTACGTAGTATATAACAGTTTTCAGAATTTTTATTGCCATAATTTTTGGAGAAAATTTTTGTAAAAACTTAATTTTGCGATATAAAACTGTACGTTTATAAAAAAAACTTTTTAATCCAAACCTGTAGATAATTACACGATAGACGATTTTGTGCTATAAAACTTAATTTTTATTAAACAATTGTAAATGTTTGTTCTGAAAACTGAAAAGAGCATAAAAGTAAAGTACCACTCCTGTTACACGATTTTTACAGAAAAGCACTGGGATTTCTAAACTTATATTAAAACTGAAGATATAAATTGTACATTACAAACAAAGAAAAATAAGGTTCTTCCGGGTGATCTCTTTTTCGCTGGTGGCGGATCCAAACGTCTTCCCTGCGACCTTTATCTCGAATAGCTAGAAGCAGACCACAATTAAATAAACTAGTTTCAACTCGTTAGTCACAGGTTTTTCCAGATTATTGGAATGATAAGACAAAAGCCGAAATAATTTTCGGACAGGCCACCCTAAGCCTGAAAAAACGTGAACGTCAACATAAATTTAAAGATTTCAAAGTCCGAGAACGGCCTTCGCGCCCGGCGTTTCGTAAGGAATCTCCGCCAAAATAGAAGCGGCCATGGTGCGCCCTTAATTTGCAATGCAAAAGCGAGCTCGCGGCTCTCGGATCTGAACTGCATTTCAGCCGCTCCTGATTAGACATCAACCTCGGGTTGGTGAGCCTTGGCGGCAAGCTGTAGGCAGAATTTGTTTATTAGTAGTGTGGTTTCACGGGCTACTGGACCGAGGGTTTGGGGTTAATCTGAGCCGCAAGATGTTGTTCCGTTGCGCTCCAAACTTAACAGGACAGAATAAGTTTGGGGTTAATCTGAGCAGCAAGATGGCCTTCCGTTGCGCTCGAAGATTAGCAGGACACGGTGGGTTTATGTATACAGATTTTCTTCATGGTAGTTCGACTAACTCAAGCGAGGGAGGTTTCAGGTCAGGTTTAATGGTGTACTGTTAGTTCGGGACGGGATTCTGGTTTTAACTGATAGGTATCTAGACTAACGGTGACTGGTGTAGCCCTTGAGCCTTAAGACTAGTGATGGGCGAATCCGAATGAAAAGAATCGAATTAATCGATTGTTTCCGTTTTCCGAGATATTCTGATTGTTGCTGAAAATATTTCGAATTAAAAAATCTCTCGGATTACTCGGAACAATCGGATGCTCGGAACGTCGGAACTCCGATGGTCGTTTAACCGATTCTTTCATTTGAACTGCGATTACTCGCATTCGGAATATTCGGATACAAGTTTGTCCGAGTGATCGATCGTCGGCTCTCGCTCTCGGCTGCCGGTGTGCCGCTTGCCGACAAATTATGCGGAGTTTTTATTAAAACAATATTTTAACAAAAAATTTAAATAAGTATCCGAATACGCGATGTAGTTGCTATAGGATACTGCAGTTTACATTTAAACTACATAAATTAATAACAGACTCATTCATTTTCAAGTTAGGTCTATAATGTATAATGGTTATTTATATTTTACAGTACAGTAAACATTGCACTTCCATACTTTGACCAAAATGATTTAAAAAGAAATTTGTGTCAACTACACAAAAAAATTGCATGCTCAACACATTGGAAAAGTGATTCTTCCATGCTCACGTAAAACTTTTACATTCGCTGGAAAACTTTCACTTTCTTAACTTGTAGAACAATCTACTATTAATTCACTAGCGATTTACGAACGACTCCCTAGCATATAAACATTATAAACAGTTACTTATGGTTGCTACTATAGAGATAATAATAATAATGCCAGTTTAAAATGACAAAATTAAAGACAAAACTATTAATCGAGTTATTTAACAATAACCGTAAATGCGTAACTGGAGACTTGAATTGCCGCATTTATAATTTTATGACGCTCAACGGCTTAAACCTGAAAAGAAACACAGATTGCAGCTGAAAATTATTTCGGTGGCGCAAATAATTCTCGTATTTTAAATGCCCGCTTGCATTCGGCTACGCACAGCGCATACGCAGTACGCGCTTACTGCACAGCTCTCTACGGAATCCGAGATATTCATTCGTTTCGCGAATGATTCATTGGTATCCGATTGTTCCGAATGATTCATTCGATTGTTAAATTCTCTCGCATTCGGATATATCGATTGTTAAATTCTCTCGCATTCGGATATATCGATTGTTAAATTCTCTCGCATTCGGATATATCGATTGTTAAATTCTCTCGCATTCGGATATATCGATTGATAAATTCATTCGATTTTGCCCATCACTACCTAGGACCCAAGTTAGCCCCCAGCTGAGGCTATGGTTCTGGTCTGGATTCTGAAAGGAACGGCTTAAATCTCTCTCAGAACAAAGCGGGTACTGCTCTTTTATATGCTTCATGATCTCCTTCCACGTCGTTTACCTATGAAAATCTAACAGGGTCTAAACGATACTTCGGTGCGAATGGAAAGCAGGGATGCGCGGAGCGAGAAGCTTGACGTAGCTTGCGCAACTCGCCCGTTTTACACCTGTGCTCTATCGGACAATCAGCAGTATCTCTTAACGAAATTCTCAAAGGTTTTCTTACCTTCTGCGTGGCTCCAAATTTTCGCGCGGCATGCATTCTTGTGGTTGTAATAGCATCTAAAAATTGATAACGGCAATTAAAACGCTCTAAAACAATTTGGAGGCACGCGGTACGGGACAGTATATGTTCCACAACACGGGCCCCAGTACTGATCCCTGAAATAGCTTCCTTGTGAGCTTAAATTCTTTACTTTCACAAAGGGTAGCTGAGGTAGCATTCTTGTGACCTTCAATTCTTTGCTTTCACTTACCTTCAAGCATCTATTCTATAGATAACTGCAATCTTGACAAGGGGTTGATTTACGTTTCTGCGTACCATTTTTACTAGATGCCGTGATAGGATTATAATAAAAGAATCCGCAATGCTTACCGTAACCATTAGACATACTTCTCTGATTTTATAATTGATCTAACATAACCTAACATACACTCGCTTAAAATAATCTAAGCTAGGCTGTATTTGGAGGGGAAAATTTCAAAAAGGTTCCTGCGTGAAGATGTTTGATTCCGTATAGGGCTGTGGGATTTTTACCCAAAAAAACCCTCACTTTCACCATCATTAGCACCGAAATTCGCGCTTGCATCCTATCTTCTTCTGCCCTAATTTTTATTAATTTTTATTAGCTTCTTAAGATTATCTACTGTAATGTTTTTATCTATTTTTAATGTTACCTCTGTCATACTTCATTGTCATCTGAGATAGCGCTTCCCAAACTTTCGTAATGTACTAGCTCGGTCATAAATATTTAGCTACTAACCGTAAATGGGTATATTATAACTCCCAGATGATTATTTTCAGTTATGGGTTGCAGTCTAATCTTTTCTACGTCTATGGTTATGGGCGTGTCGCTTTCTTTCTACAACCAGCACCACATTAGTTTCCCATGTTATAGATTGCTTAGTTTATTGTCGCTCTTTGGTTTTCTTCAGTTTTTCAGGCACCTGCAGAGCGCTGTGATACGACACCGCTTGTTAGTTAGAATATTTCTTCTGTTTAAGTAGCCCCCGATTTAATTATACTAATTAAATATAGAGATACGTGTTCTCTTCTATCTAATTTCATCATGATTCAGTTCCATAAGACTGTATTGAAGGCAGTTCGTATATCTAAGGTTATAAATGCACATCGAAGCTAAGCTATCGCAGCCTAACCTAACTTAACTTAATATTCCGTAGTTTTTGTTTTGGAGGTATGGAGAACTTCAAAAGGGTCGTTGAGGGAAGGCCTCAGTTTCATAGGGGATTGTGAAATGTCTACTCACTAAAACCGTTGCTTCATTACTTCAAAATATCGCCCCTTCTATTCATTCGTCAATCTGTGGTGCTCTATTTGTTTATGTATCTCTTTCCTCAATTAATCCTGCATTTTTCTTTGAATTACCAGTGGCGCTTCTTCCGATACCGTTGTATAGGTACTTGTGATTCGTATGGCTAAATTCCTCTGAATTGCAATTAGTTCTAGTCATAACGAAGCTCCTAATAGTATAACTGAGAGCACTACCGACCCCATTAGCTTTCTTTGCTGGATCTAGGCCCCTGATATATCGCGTTTGCCATAATTCCAAATCAGTTGTTTATATGCTTTGCTAACTTTCCTCCTCTGTTAATCCAGACAGCTAGGTATTTTATCGCTCTCTGGGGGTTTATGGGTGCACCTTTGACGTTAAAGGTAATTTGACGTAGCACTCTATGAGTACATGGAAGCACTGCTTCTGTTTTTCCGGTTCTGCTTGTAAGTGGTTCCCCTCCATCCAATCTCCGACCCCTTTTCTTGCAAAGCTCGTCTTCTAGTTGGAAATTGTGTCATATAGAACGTTCTACAGAGTAGGTCCCAGGACCGGTCCGTGTGGTACCCCGCCCGTTGTTATGGGTTCTTCAAATCGTCCTTCTGACGATGCTTTTCTTTTATTGAGGTAACTTCTGATTAGGTGTTGCAGGTAGGCCGAAACCCTTATTTCTCTTAGCGCTTCCATAATTTTTTGCCAGGATGTCGAGTTAAAAGCATTCCCGACGTCTAACGTGATTAACCCGCATACTATTCGTCTTTGATCAACCCCATTCACGCGTGATATTTCCAGAACTCTATTTATAGCATTCATAGTCGACTGTTTCTCTTTGAAGCCGCAATAATGATGCGAGAGTTATCCCTTTTGTTCTAGTTTCTTGTTGATACTGGTTAGAATCATCTTCTCAAATAGCTTAGCGTTAACATCTACGACGCATATCGGCCTGTATGATGTCGCCTCATTAGGTGGCTTGTTACCTCTCCTGAGTAATACCAAATATGCATTTTTATATTTTTCTGTAAATTCTTCTCTCTTTGCATAGTTGTTCTACAGTCTCAGGAATATATCCGGTGAGCTCTCGATCTCCCCCTTAATAATTTTAGCTGATATTTCCCCGAAACTTAGAGCTTTCACAGTCTTGATGCAATCAGCAACGTTTTTCAACTCATCTTCTCCAAATTGTTCGAAATGTGCCAACTGTGGCGGGTCCCATTCTACTTCTTTATGTATTGAGAACAGACAATCCGCATCTTGTTGGGTTCTCTCTATTGTTAGTACTCCTTCGAAAAGTTATGCACTACTTTCTCAAGTTGGCTAAGTCTTCTGACCACCAGTAAGCTTGTTGCCGTCTTGAATTTCTTTTCCGCATCCTCGGCATTGATGCGTTGCATGTAGTTTTCAAGGTCTTAGAGGTCTCTCGCTGTGTGGCTTCTGTTCTGCCCGTCTTGTTTTTCGAACACCTCTACCACTTTTTCGCATTCCTTAGGCTTTTTGGGTAGTGGATTTGGAAATGTCTATTCTTTGACCTCGAATCGAATGTAGTTGTGGTCACTAAAGGTCTCTTCGTCAAGGATAGTTCAGGAGCTAACATATCTACTTATGTTATGTGTGGCCACTGTTAGAACAATTATGATTTTCCGGATGTTGTCTCGTTTGAAAGTTGGCTGCGTTTATTATAGTTAAATCGAGCTGAGCAGGCCATTCTGCTAACATTATTACTCTTCTGTCCGCGGCTAACACACCCTATTCAGGGGCCTCGGCATTGAAATATCGAGTTACAATGCGTTCTCGTCTCCAAATATTGATATTGTCTTCTAGAGTCTGAAGTAACTCATCAAATTACTCGAAATCGTTATTGGGAGAAACGTAGCGACTGTAGATAGTTCATTTTCCCATGTCTACATAGTTCAACCTAATAAATTCTAGCTTAACCTAAGATTAGTTTCAGTTTTTGAAAAACAAGTCGGCCTAGACAGTGAAGCGAAAACGGTTTTCTTTTCAGGTAAACTACCCTGTTTGTTTATGATATGGTAAAATGTTACCAAGAGAAGTTGTTCAGAATGAGAAGTATTATGACTCTGTACAAGATTTCAGGAAGATCTACCTACTTAGATTAAACCGTAATTTTTTTAATTAAGTAAATTTTATGTTATTTTCAGCAACTTTAAGTCAGTTGTTGAATAAGAATGATGAACTGTCAAATTTTGGTTAAATTTGGCATTCTCACCGTTAAAAGAATGGACATGAAAATCCTGCTCTAAATCACAAATGGAGTGAACGGTGATACATATTATTCAGAATAATCAATTTACTATAAAATAAAAATTCTACTCGACAATTCTTCTGCTAAGGTACTAACAACGGCACGTTTTGTCTGTTTTACTTCTTTATATCTGTAACGATTCATTTATTCAGAGTTTTTGGCCTCGAAGATCTGTTAGTATCAAAAACTATTCATACCGCGTGTGAGTAAAGAAAACTAAAATTCTGGGTGACTGCATAATGTATTTTTGGAAACTGATATAATTTAGTTTCCTTTATGTCAATATGTCAACTACTAGTAACTAGTTCACCGATAATAATATTAGTAACATCAAAAGATGACTTGTACCTACTGACGGGTACCAAATATCATTTAATCGATCATGGCGTTCTGCTGTTATAAGCAAAATTATCTTTTTAAGAACTTTGAAGCAGATTACTGGTTTAACGAAATTAATTTGGATATAGGTAAACTGCGTTAAATTATCTTATTTTGATCTATCTTGAAGGCATGTCGATATATTTTATGTACGACCTGTATATTATATACGATGGTTTTGGAATACATAATCGTGATTAGTACCTAGAGTTTTCCTTTAGTTTATACGGGTCTAAATTGTGTTCTGTGCCGTAATTCCACCATTTTCATCAGTGCAGTTGCACTAATTAAACGTGCTCCTATTCATAGTTTAAAGTTATGGTTAATAATCCTTGCTGTAGTACTCCTTTCTCTATAAATCCCATCCTCACTGTCTTTCCGTCGCCAGGAAAAGTTTTCTTAAAAGAAGGTGAAGTTTGCTGAAAGGAGAAATAGTCGGTTTTACACATATTTTAGCACAGTTTAATGATATTTACCTGTGAATTTCATCATTCAGTCTTGGCGATCCTGGAATCTTTCTCATCTCCGAACAATTTTGCCAATAATAGGGGAACTACCACCACCGTCAACATTTGTATCCACTCATTGCAGAGGGTGTTGTCGAGTAGCATGAGTTGCAAGGGGAACCTGAAAACTATAACTAAGGTTTCGTGTAAAATGTTTTTGCATGGTTTCTAATATATCTCTTACATTTTGTAAAGATTTTTGACGTTCTCACACAACAGCTTATATCAATAGAGCATAAATTCGAGACCTAAGAAAAACGTGCCTAGTCTTCATAGCCCAAACGTTTTTCTAAGTGATATCATAGTGAAGTGTCCAGTTACGTGTAAATTCAACTCTAATTAAAATTAAATTATTTATTCGGGAATTGTCCTGAGTTTCCAGCTATTGAAAAGTGTGTATTCGGTTGTCTACTATTGGTCCATTTCTGTGTGAATCTTAAAAAATTTTTAGGGCTAGGTAAATTCTGATTAATTTTAAAAGAATGCCTGTACAATGGGGGGGGGGGATTTCCTGTAGCCATCTTGGGCAGGTTGACTAATTGGTTGCTTTTGTTCTGTGCTTGATTCTTTTTCGAGGACTCACTTAAATAAGTATTTGAAATGCCTTGTTATCGTACAAACATTTCAGCAGCAAAACTTACCTCTGGCCGACCTTCTTTGCACATTGCGTCATGATTTAGTAATATTTTAGACTTCTTATTACCCTGTTTAGGGTTTTTTCCTTTTGAAGTTCTGATACTATCACAAGAAACACCTGGAGAAAAAAAATTCAAGCGGTTTGGCAGTGCGGTCCAGCTACGCTGAAAAAATACCCTCCTCCCATGTGTTCCGATACCTTTTCCTCCTACGATTTCACACCATGAACTGGGGAAAATCCCGCAGACTTCAACTATGCAGTTTTTGAGGCAACTTCACTGCCGAATTTAGGACCAGAATTCCTCGAGGCTTCTTTATGGCCGCGCTACAGGATTGGGCATCCCCAGGTACTTTCTTTACGATTCCCATCGTGGTGAAGCCATTTTTAGTACGAGAAGATACAGAACTAAAAAAAATATCTTTCGTGTATATGCCGAATCCTTATCGTAGCGCAGTAAGTTTCTATGGGCCGGTTGCAGAAAGCAATGTTAAGTCTGGTGTTAGCTAACGCGACGTCAACGTGAACAAAAACGAATCAAATCTCAAATTCTTATGGTAACTAATACATTAGTAAACAAAATTTGATGCGATTTTGTTCACTTTGACGCGATGTTAGCTAACACCAGACTTAACATTGCTTTCTGCAACCGGCCCTAAGTCTCATATATGTCTCGTGGACGTCGAGTTAGTTTTTACATGCAGATTAGTGACTGTCAGATTTGGCGATTTTGGTCGCAATCAATTAGCGCTGGACACGTTCAATGAATTTGGGAAAGAGTACTAAAGCTTTTGTGTGTTACCCTTTGACGGATTTTACACGAATTGACATGTAGTACAAGCATTCGGACGCATATGGCCTTCTATGTGGATTTTGGTTCTAACATAATCGTATCTCATATGCTTATAGTCTTTAACCCCTGTATTCTGCTTTCGTTCGGTTTTATTTGCGGTTGGAGGATGTGCACTTGTGTAGGGCATTGCGAAGAAACTCATAGAGTAATTTTCTATTTATTCAATTGTTTGAATTCCATTTTGCTAATAAAACTGTATAAACAATTATACATTCGCAATTAGTAACATAAAACACTGAGTAAAATCAACGTCACATTTACTACAATTATAACAAAATAAAACCTTAGGTTAAAATAACATCACTACCAATATATTAAAATAGACAAAATTATAGATTTATACCTCCTACGACTTTATATAAGTGCATGTGAGTGTAGCATTCACAATTACACTTAACTCCTCCAGAGCCAGTATATACAGTGTGTCCAAGATAAGGAGGGCCAGTATGGGAATCTCGGTAATTGTAAGAGAGAAATTTGGTTAAATAGGAAGAAAGTTGCGCTATTAAAGAAGTAACAAAATGCCGCCTAGAAATCCTTGATATGATTTTTTGTTTTTTAATTATCTCAAAAACCGAATTTTTGGATTTTCTATTTTATTTTTTTCTGACGTTAATATTAAAGTTAGAAATAAACTAATTAAACTTTTTTATAGCAACTTTTCGTGGACTTAATGATCACATTATCAAATTTTTTATGTGACTTTTCGTCTTCGAGAAACCATAATCAACTTCATTTTTTTAAATACGGTCCTGGTTTTTTTATGCCAAATTTGTAAAGCCCTTTTTATTCTGAATTCAACAATGTACTATATATTATGGTTTAATTACGTTTCAAGCTTTTTATAATCATCATCTGAAAATTTTTAAGCTACGGACCTGCATTTCGCACAATTTTGTAAGTTAGGCGTTTTTAAATGCTGTTAAAATATTGAAATGCACATCATAATATCATAATTCTGATACATTACCGAGATCCCCATACTGGCCCTTCTTATCTTAGACACGCTGTATAGGAGAGTACCGCCACGTCCGCCATGTTTATTCCTCTGACATATGCTTCCCTTTGAGGTTTGTAACACAATTCCCTCAACCTGACATTTGTTGGCAATCCAAAACTTTACTTAAAATTGGCAAGACTGTAAGTGTATGTCAAATTCGAGGTTAGCAGGTTAGGTTTTGCGTCAGTTTTGATACAAACCTACGCAAAACATAACTTGCTAACCTCGAATTTGACATAGACTTACAGTCTTGCCAATTTTAAGTAAAGTTTTAGACATAATTCAATCAGTTATTGCTGGTTACCCTGTAATATGGGAATAAAGATGGCGGAAATGGCGGCAATTTTACGCATCAACGAATTGCGGTACTCTCCTATATACACTGGCTCTGGTATGTAGAGGAGAGTACCGCCACGTCCGTCATGATTACTCCTCTGACATATGGGTCACTTTGAGGTTTGTAACACAATTCCGTCAACGTGACGTTTGTTGGCAATCCAAAACTTTACTTATAATTGGCAAGGTTATGTTTTGCGTCAGTTTGTGTCGAAACTAAAGCAAAACCTAACCTGCTAATCTCGATTTTGACATTGAATTACGTCTTGCCAATTTCAAGTAAAATGTTATACATAACTCAATCAGTTATTGCTGATGGGAGTAAACACGGCGGCGATGGCGGCACTTTCACGGATAAAAGGATGGCGGTACTCTCCTATATACAGTGTGTCCAAGATAAGGAGGACCAGTATGGGGATATCGGTAATGGTAAGAGATACAAATTTGGTTAAATGGGAAGAAAGTTGCGCAATTAAAGGACTAAAAAAATGACGCCTAGAAATCCTTGATATGATTTTTCGTTTTTGAATTATCTCAAAAAACGAATTTTTGGATTTTCTATTTGATTTTTTTCTGGCGTTAATATTAAAGTTAGAACGGAATTGATTAAACTTCTTTATAGCAACTTTTAGTGGACTTAATGATTACGTTTTCAAATTTTTTATCCGACTTTTCGTCTTCGATAAACCATAATCAACTTATTTTTTTTAAATACGGTCCTGGTTTTTTTATGCCAAATTTGTGAAGCCCTTTTTATTCTGAATTCAACAATGTACCACATATTATGGTTTAATTACGTTTCGAGCGTTTTTTGATCATCATCAGAACATTTTTAAGATACGGACCTGCATTTCTCATAATTTTGTAAAAATAAGTTCATACAGTAAGTTAGGCGTTTTTAGATGCCGTTAAAATATTGGAATGCACATCATAATTTCATAATTCTGATACATTAATTTAATAACCAACCAATAACTATTAACAATAAACAACAAATAAATGAACAAAAGATAGACAGAAAGAATAACAAAATGAGCATCGAAACAATTTAATAGGTATTCAAACTTTGAAACAGAAGAAGAACTTAGAAGATTGGTTCTTGAAGCCGTTCACAGTATAACGCCAGTATTGCTGAATAATGTTTTAGATTCTACAGTTAGAAGATGCTATTTCTGCTTAGAGAATGATGGCAACCTTTTTGAATACCTTCTGTAAATTTAATATCTATTAAATTGCTTCGGTGTTCGTTTTGTTATTCTTTCTGTTTATCTTTTGTTCATTTATTTGTTGTTTATCGTTAATCGTTATTGGTTGGCTGTTAAATTAATGTATCGGAATTATGACATTATGATGTGCATTGAATATTTTAACGGCATATAAAAACGCCTAACTTACTGTATGAACTTATTTTTACAAAATTATCAAAAATGCAGGGTCGTATCTTAAAAATTTTCTGATGATAATAAAAAAAAAGCTCGAAACGTAATTAAACCATAATATGTTGTACATTGTTGAATTCAAAATAAAAAAGGCTTCACAAATTTGACATAAAAAAACCAGGACCGTATTTAACAAAATTAAGTTGATGATGGTTTCTCGAAGACGAAACGTCGGATAAAAAATTTGATAACGTAATCATTAAGTCCACTAAAAGTTGCTATAAAGAAGTTTAATCAGTTTCGTTCTAACTTTAATATTAAGTGCAGAAAAAAATTAAATAGAAAATCAAAAAATTTATTTTTTGCGAGAGAATTCAAAAACGAAAAATGATATCAAAGATTTCTAGGTGTCATTTTGTTAGTCCTTTAATTGCGCAACTTTCTTCCCATTTAACCAAATTTGTATCTCTTACAATTACCGAGATCCCCATACTGGCCCTCCTTATCTTGGACACACTGTATATACTGGCTCTGGAGGAGTTAAGTGTAATTGTGAATGCTACACTCACATGCTTATATAAAGTCGTAGGAGGTATAAACCTATACTTTTGTCTATTTTAATATATTGGTAGTGATGTAATATATAAAGATGATGTTGAACAAGTCACTGAAGCATTCTACAGCCAGTTTTATGCTATTTTGGACAGGTGCGTACCGAAAACTACTTTTAAAAAATCTATCTATCCTACATGGTTTACTGCCAGTATAATAAAAAGCATAAAAAAGAAAGAAAGGTGTAGAAAATCGCTAAAGAAACGAGAGAATGTTTATTTACGTCAAACTTTCAATTATTTAAGAGCCAAAATTAAACTTGAAATAAGAACTGCTTATCGAAATTACGTATTAAACGTGGAAGATAATATTAATAGCGATTCTAAAGCATTTTGGTCATTTTTAAAATCAATAAACCAAGATACCGGTGTGGAGAACTATATGGTTTATAAAAATAACACTCTAACTACGAATGAGGAAATTGTGAATGCGATCTACCAACATTTTAAATCGGTATTCCTTCCGAATCCATCAAGCTATAATGTTTCGTTCTCACACGCACTGCCTTTAATACATCACGATTGTTTCAATATGTCAAGTATAACTATTAAAGATGTGGAAGATGGATTTAGCTCCAAAGCGTTCGGTGGGACCGGATGGAATACCCGCCTATGTGTATAAAGCATTCTCGGAATTCTTCATAAAACCATTTCATCTTATATCTAATTTAATTTTGAAAACTAATCATGTTCCACAGAGCTGGAAAATCACTAAAGTTTGTCCAGTTTTCAAGAATGACAATAAAAATGACTGTGCTAACTACAGGCCTATAGCTCTGCTTTCAGTCCCATGTAAAATCTTTGAGAGTGTGATCTACAAGTACCTATTGTCTTATATAAAAAGTTATGTTTCTCCTTACCAGCATGGGTTTGTTCCTGGTCGATCCACAGTCACAAACCTTTTATCCTTTACACAAACTGCTAGCGGATCAATGTATAGTGGTGGGCAGTTGGACGTCATATATACTGACTTTTCTAAAGCATTCGACAGAGTTCACCACAATACATTATTAAAAAAACTTCATTCGTATTCTATTTCTGACAAATTTTTAAAATTAATGGTATCTTATCTCTCGAATCGAAAGCAATATGTTGTCTATAATGGCAGTACATCAAATAACTATAATGCGACATCAGGAGTACTTCAAGGGTCGAATCTAGGGCCTCTTCTTTTCCTTATATTAATTAATGATTTACCGGACTGTGTAAAGTACTCTGAGTGCCAAGTTTTTGCAGACGACTTCAAAATTTACAAAGTAATTTCTTCATTTCATGACTTTTCAAAATTGCAGGAAGACTTGAATCGTGTTGTGGATTGGTTGGAAAGGAATCACTTAAACCTCAATATCGCAAAGTGTAGTTGTATTTCATACTCTCGAAGCCCAACACCGTTTCTTTATAATTATAATGTCAAAGCTAGCAACCTGACAAGGAATGATAGTATTAAAGATTTGGGAGTAGTCTTCGATAACAAGTTGACATTTAATCAGCACGTTCACAATTCCATTAAAAAAGCTTATCAGACTCTGGGTTTCATTTTGCGCAATGCTGCAAATTTTCGTCGTATATCGTCTTTTATTTGGTTATACACTTCTTATGTTCGACCCATTTTAGAATACGGCGCAATTATATGGTGTCCGTGCTACGAAGTTCATAAGAACGAAATTGAAAAAGTGCAAAAGAAATTTCTAAGATTCATATATTATAAAAACACGGAATTTTTACTCTTGCGAAATCTTATGCATCTATGCTTCAAGAATTTAATTTTTGCAGTTTAGAAAAAAGGAGAGATCTTGCCTCTGCTCTGTTTACGTATAATCTTATCAACAGCAGGGTTGATGCATCCCAGATACTTCAGTGCTTGATGCTAGCAGTTCCCTGCTAAAATTATAGACATAGATCTACCTTTCACATACCTATTTGTCGCACAAATTATGCATTCAATTCGCCCCTCCATAGAATTGCAAGAATTGCAAATCACTGCCACAATTCGGATATATTTCATGATAATATAAAAGTTTTTAAAACACAAGCCACGCAAGTCCTGAATCGTGAAGTGTAATATCTAAGCGATTAATTGTTTTTCTTTTTCCTTTTTTAATTTCTTGTACAATTTGTTAAATGTGTATTCGTTTATATTTGCGCAATTTGCTATGCTATATTCTGTTATTTATGTTATGCTGCTGCTACTAAGATGAGCTAAATTGTTACAATTACAATTATCTTTATTTTCATTATGTATTGTATTGTAACTGTGTTCACAGTCTTAAATTGTATTTTCAACCCGTTATTGGGCCTGGCCTGTCGGTTGAATAAATAAATAAATAAATAAATAAATAAAAGTTTATATTGTATCCTATTATGTTACTATGATCATAACTCCTTAGCAACAGCACTAGTGTTGTTAAGAAAAATAACATACCGATACTTTATTAGCATTTAATCATATGTTGGCAGTACTGACGTGTATTGTTAATGACAATGCCAGTTTATGTCAAATTCGAGGTTAGTAGGTTAGGTTTTGTTTGTTATTTGACACAGACTGACGCAAAACTTAACCTGCTACTCGAATTTTACATAACCTGACAGTGCTACCAACAATACAGTATTGAGTGATACTACTACAGCCATAGCAGATATGTCTCGCTGTTGTGTCATTAATAACAATTCTTCCTATTTTTTTTAAAGATTAGTATTTTAGGATAAAATAAACCGTATTACGGTATACCTACGTAACGTTATCTGCTTTCTACATTACTCGAGAATTTGAAAAAACTCGCTCCTAACGTCGCTCGTTCATTCAAACTATTCTCTCGTAATGTAAAGAGCTTGATAACATTACTTGCATCGTAAATTACTATTGTTTTATAGTATGTTCATATTAATAGTTATTTAACCAACAAGTGTGTTAATGAAGGCGATTAATAATCGAAACTTGTTAAAGCACGAACGAGCGATTGCGAGTGAGTGCCTTTAGTAGTTGAGATTATTAATCGCCCATTAACAAACGAGTTGATTACAAAATTTTTTCGTTGACCGCAAAATCTTTTTTTGTGGCGAAAAATTTGATTAATACAACTAACCTCTATGCAAAATATCATCAAAACGTCAAAATCACAAAAACTGTTAATTAATGAAAAAGAGTGTATTAATCAAAAACAGTTTATTAATAGATCTATTAATCCATCCTTTTTAAAAAACAGTTAATTAATGAAAAAGGATGTATTAATCAAAACCAGTGTATTAATGACGTTTATTAATCCATCCTTTTTTAGGAAAAATAATTCATTAATATTGAAATAAACAAGCGGTCAACGAAAAACATATTTAATTGCACTGTCCTCAAATATCAACTGAAAATTTTAGAAATCATATTAATAAAATTACAAAATAATAAAATTATAAAAACTATATTTAACAAAAATAAAAGGGAGAACAGAAAAAGAAATTAATAGTTTTTTGAGTCTCCTCGGAACGTTTAAAATTTTTTGGCAATGATTTGGCATACTTTGTATGCAATGTGCTATCAACATATGGGTAAAATTGAAGATGTTTAATTGATAATATTTTATTAATGGATTTAGTTTTATTTAAACCAAATTATGAAAAAAAATGCTTGTTATAGTGACACAATCGTGAAAGGTTACCAAAAATGTCATGTTTGTCCTTTTGGAAAATATTTTTAAAAATTGCACCAATATATGCAAATGGTCCAGTTCATCTGTTGAACAGTATATATTGTACATAAACATTGGGTTACAGCAATTTCGAATTTCTCCTTATTGCTTACTGGGGAACGGTATGTGGTTCACATTTACATCAACAGCTGTAGGTCTTCTGGTTTGGACCATCAGCATCCTGCTTAGGAACTAGCTTTCAAAATTTTGCTACACGGCAAGTCAATTCCTGAATCACAGTGTTTGGTTTTTGTAAAGCATAGTTGAGCAGTATTGCGTATTTCTTTAATTTATAGAAATTCTTCATGTAGAAGATCTCAGCAGCACAGGTGCATTTTTAATTTTCGAATTTAATTTTAACAGCGTGGAAAATGTCAGCCAAAGTGGCACTTTGATATCACATACATACTTTATCGCTCCACACCTAAATTAACGTCTGTGCCTTGAATAGCAAAATATATTTTCTGGTTATCTCTAAATGTGTGGCCAGCGACGTAATGAAGGCATTGATTCAATATTTTTCTATTTCTGTTGAAGATACATAATACAAATAGAATTGTGAGTTACATATTGACGAGTATTTAAAAAAAATATTGTTGCAAGTTCTGGCTTTTTAAAGTTTTGCATAATATAGCACACGCTATATATTTTTTATAAGCCAACTTGCTACACCTAAAAATTTTAGTGGAGTCTAGGAATTCTTCATTATTTAAAAAATAGACTAAGTAAAGAAGTATTTTTTGTATTAGTTCAGACGCTGGGAATCCGCAATTCCCAATTGCTTTTTGAGTTCTAATTCGACATAACATCTAAGGAGCGGTGATACGTAATGAGTAAATTTAATGTACATTCAACCCAGTTATGAGAGGAAATGCAGCGTTAAATTGCAATTAAATTAAAATCGCTGAAGACTTGAAGCACATTTTAGTATGACATTAAGACAAAAATAGTTTCGCATTTTTCCACCGATTTCCTCTGACATGCTGTTCAGAACTACTATAGTTTGTAATTCTACAATCATTATTTAGTTTATTTAAGCGTCGCATCATAAAATTCGAGTAGTCAGTCATACAAGTCTTTATTTTGAACGTAATTCCAATTTCTATAAACGGTTTTGCTTTAAGAGGGCATAAAGACCTTGCACAAAACAATTTTTAATAAAACTAAATCTGTCAGTCATCAACATTCAAATAACGTCAAGAATTTTTGTATGCTATATGAATATTTGTTGCAAAACAAGCTTTTATCGCACTTAGTAAAGAAGAATTTGGAATTTCATCTACTGATGTTTTATATTGCATACGTATTAAACATTTTGCCGTTTTCAAAAACTACCAATGCTGTGTTTCGAAAATCCTCTAGATCTTCTTACTTCCTACGTCTTTTGACCCATAAAGTCCCATCAGTTGTAAGCTGCCATCGTCCCTGAAATGCGTTTCGCGAAGGTGACGTTTCAATTTCCCAAACAGTAAAAAATCGAGTGCGCGAGATCTTGTGAAGAGGTCGAGTGGGAAAGGATTGGAAAGTCCATTTCAGCCGCTATTGATGTCACTGCAATGCATTTATGCGACGACGCATTGTCGTCCTGCGGGAGCACTCCAATTCGCAGTCGCTCACAGAGTTTGATATTGATTTGGTTCCGCAATTTTGGCAAAAGCATTGGTCAGAATGTTGCTAAAATTCCAGAAAACCGAGAACTTCACATTGCCCATTATTTCGTTCTGAACTTCTTTAGAGGTGGAATGCAACCACTTCATGCAGGCTTGGTTGGTGACAGCGTAATAATAATTAATCTACCTTGCATTTGTAGTTGCGATTCTGTCAAAAACGTTGTCAGAATCTGCATCTGCACGAGCCAAAAGCTCACGACAATTGTTCAGTGGATTCTGTTTATGTAAAATTGTGCTACTTAATTTTATCATCAACGTACTACAGTATTATACGTTATAAATATAAAAATTAGTGATGCTGCGTCTGTCGGTCCACGCTGGACCGTAAACGGTCGGGTTTACGTTATCACCGTCCCCTTTATAATTTAAAGAGAAGTATGTTTGCTATATAGTGTTTTGCTTTGAGAGTGTAGTTTCGGTTTTCCTCTTTATGAATTTCACCTCGCTAAGTGTTCTGTTTGACTGTTTCAATCTTACTAAAATCGTTAATATGTTTTTACATACTTTGTTCATAATTATGATATGTTTGTCCCCCATCGGAGTTGCTTTATTCAGCGCCATCTAACGGCAATAGAACAAATTTTACGGCTACATTGCTACACGACACTGATGCAAATAATCAATTAAAACGGATTGAAGAATTTGTCTTGGGTGGGTAGTGCAGAGGGAAGACTGGAAAATGCTGCTAAAAGTAAGTGCATCATCCAGCCTAAAGGAAATGCTTAAAATGGTAGAATAATTTTAAACCTAAGCCCCAGACTTATCAGAATAAACTAACTTCAAATTGTACCAAACAGACGTTAAGGTTACATGGATGTATTGAAGAGCCGACCAGCTACAGTCAAGACGACGTGTAGTTCTTTTCTATAATTAGCAAAGAGCATTTAAGTTATCACGGAGGGTTCTTTAATACAACTAATAAGTCCATTAGCTTACGAGCATTCTTAAAAGCAGTAAGGTATGTGTAGCTAAATTCGTTAAAACAGGTTCCAAAGAGGTTTGTCCCAAAACTTACTTTCATTATCCATTACTTAAAGTTAATAGGAACAGATTTATATTAATAAAGGTGATTCTGTTACACCAATTAATTTACAATCACTCGCATGAATCACAAGCGCGACCAACGTTACAATCGAAAGCCACAAATACAGCCAACTCTATTGTTATCAGCCTCGGTAGTAATAGGTTACAGGAAATCGCAACTGAGAAGAGTTACTCAAGCAATTTCATTAATATTACACATAAAAAAGTTAAATATTTAAATAGCTTAGAGTTCTCTAGGCAGGTTAAATTAGCTAACATTTACACGTTTACAGTGATGCTACAGGTCAGACATAGCAAGAGGGTGATAATAGTCTACCACTACGTATGTATAATTTTGTATGTTTCTTACATACATAAGCAATCCGTGACGAAAGTCGAAAGTGATGCAAAACTAGTTGGCGAATTCAAGCTTGCGGAAGTGAAAGCAAGTTACAGGTTTGTTTTTGCCTTGTACAGCACAGGTTCGTGTTTCAACACTTCCAACAATGATATGAGACTGCACCGGAAAAGAAAATACCAACAATCGCCAACAATCAGCAACCGGGCCAGGGTTTAAAATATGCGACGGAGACTCAGCAATGACTTTCGACAAACAACTGCAAAGCGACTAGAGGAAAAAATGTGGAACGACCAACCACTTCTACTTAACAATCGGACACTCAGTAAATTACCCTGCAAGGCAGTCGCTAACAACAGCTCAAACTTTAACAACTCCAAGGTCGGCTCTAAAATACACGAATCGTGAGTGCCTAATTAAAATCATGAATAAAAAAGAACTAACGCACATATACTTTCAGCTCACGGCTCTAGAGCGCAATACGCGACGCCAACGAATCCACAATCAAGCTTGTGGGATAAAGCCCAATAATTTTCGTTGCTTTTTTATTGCCAATTATTTCATTGTTTTTTCGTCTGGCACACACATTTTAAAACACTCCCCTTCTACTTTATAAGGTTCGATATTATATCATCATAGTAATTACAGTTTTCAAGACTTACTCAATTATTTAGATTTTTCTTGTACGTTTTATTGTTTCTTCTACATCTTTGAGCATTACTTGTACATTTTTATAGCAACTTCAACGGATAAATATTATTTCTGAACGAAATAAAGAAATCTAACAAATGATAGTAAAATAAAGACACGCATGCGTTATAACACAATTAGGGAAAATGTCAATGCAAAAATGGGGTAACTAGACAACGGCGAAATAAATGTGCATTATTTGCCGTTCAATACAAAATGGAGAAAGTTCAATGGCAATAAAGACTTGATGCAACCATTACTTTAAAATATTAACCAAAATATACCATATAATAGATACGGTTTGAACAAAAATATAGACCATCTGCCATTACAAGCAAGCATAGTACTAAATCATAAAATGGAAAGAAGAAAACTATTAAAAAGCCCCAATAGATAAGAGTATGCTGAGATCCGGCGGTGACTGATATTGATATTCACAGCTTTCTAAATGCCGTCCATGTAGGTCTTGTTCCTCTGTAGATTTCTGGCGTCTGATTTCATTTTCTAGTTTTGTTTTATACTTAGGTATAAATATTTATTTGTATATATTTTATTTGGACTTTGGCTTCGCTCATATTTATATAGTTTTTCAGGTTCTCTAGTTCTATTTGGCTGATTCCTAATTCTAACTTTTTGTCATTTGAACTAATTGGAACAATATCATTGCTAAGCTTCAGATGGTTGGGGTATTGTCTGTGTAATCCTAATGTAGTTGACTGAAGTTATCTTTTAATGATAGGGTGGACAATTTTTTGTAAATTACATTTCCTTTGATGAACCTCTTTGAATTGGAATTTTATCACTTTGTATATCTTTATGTAGTTTGAACTGGAGATTAACATTACTATATATATTACATACTAAGGTTGCACTTATACAGCCTACTCTGGTATCATTTAAATCTTTTACAATTGATTACTATCCAAAACTATCAAATGCTTTTTGAAAGTCAATAAATACGTTATGAAGTGGAATATTGTATTTCTTTTCTATTACAAGAATAACACAAACTGTATGTAGATGGTCTATTGTACTGAAGCCTTTTTTGAATTCATCTTCTTCCAATAATTGGTAAGTTTATTTTTCCGGTTGTTACGTGTAAATCTACTCTAATTAAAATTAGTTAATTCGTTTAAAAACTTTCATGAATTTTCAGCTATTTGTTGATGTGTATTGGGTTGTCTATCATTCTGGTCTATTTCTTTGTGGATGTTTCAAAATCCTTGGAGTTAAGGAAACCTTAGTGATTTATAGAAAATATTGTCTGTATAGAGGGAGCGATTTCCTGTGGCCATCTTGGTGAGATGGATTGATTGATTGTCTCTGGTGTGTGCTGGTTTCTTTCCGAGGACTCAATTAAAAGTGGATTTAAAATCCTTCATTATCGTGGAAAGTTTATTCTAGCATCGGTGTGTTTTGCGCGCAGTTACTGAAATTGATCTAGTTATGACAAGATTGGTAAATATTTTAAAAGCACTTTTACAAACAGCTTATTACACTACCCCTCTTTCGGGTTTTTTATGTATAATAATTAAATTAAGATATCTACCCTTTTTGCTTATTGAACAGATATAGTATCAATAATAATATATTTCGCACTTACCTTGTTACTTTCAAATGAATTCTAAATTGACATATCTCATCAATAAATATCTGACATTGAAATTATATCACTTAAATCTTTTTAAATGTACCTCGGCTAGCCAGCTTATTTAGCAATTAAGAACTCTATTTCCTTCTCAGCTGAATGAGTTATTGTTAATATAAATTATATCTTTAGAATTGTATTTTGAATTATCAAATTACTATCAATTTAATTAAATTACTTGTTCCAAAAATGTGAGGGTAAACTTTCTTAAAGATAACTAGACCAAAAATAATACAATTTCTAAATATAAAAGCCGAAAACGTCGAGTACTCAAATCAATTCAAATTTGGAAAACTTAATATTCTAAATGTTCTCTAAATTTAAAATACAATGTTTTATTCTAATTTTGCCGTACCAAACTGTCATTAAAATACACTAACCTTTTCAAAGATGAACTTGTACCTGAAGTGTGTTTCTACGAGTATATCAGCTCCAAACTGATCACAGTCGCATCTCCTTTAAGATGTCGAAGACCCATAAAAACTCGTTGTAGCTGTCGTGACCGTTTAATATTTTGTTAAACGGTAGTGCAGCATGCCACAAACACAAACACTCGCACTAACTGATGCCTTAAACACCAATAACCACTTGAAACGGTTTCTATTAATCTCCAAATCGCTATGCGAATAATAATTGTGACTCCTTGGTCAGACTTTGATTGTGCAGAAGGCTATTCTTGCTAACACGTACCAAACTTCAATAATATTCTCACAATTAAAGGGATATTAGATCTTTAACGTGACTAATTAGACTGAAATTACTCAAAATATAGAAACTTTTTCAGTTACAGTAAACAATCCTCTGGTTGCTAATATTTATTGCCACCAGCTATTCACTTACACTTGTTATCACTTGATACCCTTTATATATCTGGATATTAATTGAAAATAGTTAAGCATTCTCACAGCATGCTACATTACAAGCTGTAGCTCTTCTGATTTGGACCATCTTGAATTACTGGTGCTTCCAGACCACCCAAAGTATCCTGCTCAGGAACTAGCTGAAAAGCTACAGCTACACGGCAAGATAGTTCCTGAATCACACTGTTTCATTTTTGGTAAAGCATCATTGAGTGTTGTTGAGTATTTATTTAATTTATAGAAATTCATCGTGTAGTACGATTAGTTTTTTGCAATTATTCTCATAAGTAGTTTTCATAAAAGTAATATGAAGCTTATTGGCCGATTGTTTTCTATATCGGAGTTATCACTTATATATGGCGAAAGATCTCTCACCAATTTTTTTGTTCCATTGGAAGTTGCTGTCTTCAAGGCATTTACTGAAAACAAAACAGTTGTAACTTGATATTTTATGTTATTCTATTTTTAACTAGTGTTCGTCCATTTTAACCTGTCTCAATGTAATTTTAATTTCTTCAATGGCAATTTCAGGTAGGTCTTGAAAGTTTACGTTTATAATCTTGATATTATTAGCTAGTATCGGTTCAGTATAACGAATTGTAGAAGCATACAGAGTTTTGTATAAGTTTTCCAATCTTTTGATTATGTGTTCCTTTTCTGTTTCTGTTATACCTTCATAGTTTTTTCGTTGTACTAATTCCGATTCGTAACGGGAAAAATACCTGTAATAAAATACTGTACCACGAGCAACTAGATATAATGTCTGTAGACCAGAAGTAAAAAATCTAATCATTAAAAGATTAAAACTGATGTAACAAAAGTATTGGAATAAAGAAAAGCTATTAAAATGTCAGCTAAATATACTATCCATTCACAGAACTCGTAAACTGTCAATGTCAAATTTTTTAAATATATGCTGAGTGTACCTGGAAATTACAGTTTTTTTTGGAAATGTACTTCGGATCTAGTATTTTCTAGTAATGTTTAAAGTTACATGTGTCAAAAGTTAAGCGAAGTTTTTCCTTGTTATAATTAACTATAGTTTTTCGTTTCTGTTCCATTGCAACTGAAGTGTATGCACAAAAATTAAAGAATGTTGGAGATTATTTTTTACAAGAAAGTGTGACATATGTACTTCAAGTTTTTAAATTTAAAAATTTTAGTGCTGCAAACAGAAGTTCCAAAACAAAATGTAAACAAGGTACCAACTTGACAGCGCTTTGATAGTTCACGAGTTTTGTGAATGGATAGGAGTAGTATAATAAAGCTAAAAAGTAAACATGTTACAGCTTATAACATATCTAGGAATGTTGTGAGTATCATAACTGCCGCAGATGTTTTGAAATCCGAGCTCGTAGAGCGAGGATTTTAAGACATCCAAGGCTGTTATGATTCATAACATCCGTGATTTGTTCAACAGTTTATCGATTGCTGTATGGTTATGGTTGCCATGTAGGGTAATATTCCTTTACCCTACAGATAAGTTATGACATAGTAACCAGCCTACTTTTGTATATGTAAACCAAGGCTTAATATCCTGAAACCGGTAAAACACTATAGAGGTTTCTTTATAAAAAGCAATTATAGGGGACCTTGAAAAATAAAAATTTTGTTTATATAAACTTATGTCAGGAAATCCGCCTTAAGTTTTTGAAATACCCTGTCTATGATGATAAATAAAATATATGTAATAAACTGACATAAGCGTGAAGCTACAAGCCAACAAATCAGCGTGTAAATATACAGCGAAACAGATGGATTAGAAATTAAGCTAGTTATTAAGATATCTCGCTTTTCTGCGAAACTTATAGAATAGAGCAAAAGCTAAGACAGAAATCAAGCCTATTAAAGCTCCATTTGACTCCTTTTTCGCATGTGCCCATCTCAATAACGGTAATTACGAGGCAAAAAGCGAGAAAATTACACCAGCAAAAAGTTAATGATCATCACACACTTGCACCATGTGCAAAACGTCAAGTAAATCGTTTATGAATATTTAAAATTAATTTATTAGTATGAGAGATGGGATGACAAATGAAATATATAGTGCATCAAAGTGTTAAATGATAAATGCCTACTTTTAAAAGCGTTGACCTCAGGGGGGCGAACTTGACCGGACCCCCTTGAGGAGCTTGAATAACCCATGAATCAACCTTACAAAATACTAATTTGAATAATTAATAACCATTTTGGGCCACTCGCGGTAAAAAATCGTGGTAATAATGGAACCTGGAAGTAGTAAGCGCACGTTCGGGATATTAAGAGAGTTTTTTCGACTCTGCACATGATGCTGCAAACATACATTAAGTAATAGCAAGTGTTTTAAACTTTTTCATCAATTTAGTGCGAATTAGACTACTACAGAACATAAGAATATCAATTGACCCAACTCATCCCATAAACGTACCCTATTATTACAAGAAATTCTTGAATGGCAAGCAATAAAACTGCAAATTTATGGGCAAATTACATATATAATTATTATAACTGTTCTTTTAATTCTACTAACTGATTGTGTGGTTAATAAATAAATATTTAACATTTGCAGAAGCCATCAAGGTTGTGTGCCTACTAAAATTCTGCTCCAATTATAGCCGGTAATAATTTTTATGTAACTTGAGCTGATTGGCTAAGACATATGGAAATCTAAAATGCGATTGGTCCAGCATTAACATACAGACCTTAAATACAATAATACTGCACCTCGCTTTAAATAATGTTTTAATTTTTCCTGGCCTTTGTGCAGATCAACTATTGGTAACTTTTCTGCAATGATCTGGATTACGAGGGAAAGGAAAAAACTGCCATCTTGGGTATCTTATAAAACAATACATTGTTATCTGTCTTTTCATATCTTCTCTTATGTCACTTTGGAAAGCTTGGCCCAGATTTTTATAAACCTGTAGATTGTATTGTCGATTTGGTAAAGTGCATTGTGCTAGTTGCTGGTAATGGAAAAGATTTAACACTAAGCGGTGATTAAATTCTTAACTATAGAGGGTGTTCATTTTGTTGAAATAGCTAAAAGATTGAAAACACTTCAAGGATGTTTCCCCTTCAGAATCGACTGTCCGTCTATATTCAAATACGGTTAAGCGTAATAGCACAGAATAAACACCTAGGTGTTTATTGTGTGGTAATAGAGAGGACCTCGTTGACGATGCAAGGACTGGAAGATCTGCAACTGTATCCAAGACTGTAACGATTGACGAGAAATCGGTTAGATCAATACTGCATGATACTTTGCAAATGACTAAGGTCTCACCCCTATAGGCTCCTCGAATGTTGACAATTTTGCACAAATAGGATCGAGTAAACATTGTCGCGAGCTTTTGGCCTGTGGCGATGGGTATTCTGACAACTTTTTCGCCAAAATCGTCGCTATGAACAAAAATTGGGTCCACCACTATTTATGCAGCGGCGTAGTTCCAACTCTCCGCATTCAAAGCAGTTTAGAATGAAACCATCTGCAAGCAAAGCATCGGTTTTTTGAGATTCTTGCGGCATCTCGTTTATCGACTTTATCTGACCAAATTGAGGGACAAAATCCAGACCAAACGCAGTGGGCGATTGAAACAAGGAGTGCTCTTACAGCACGATCATGTGTCGTTGCACAACTGCTTTCAAAATCCTTCTGCGGGGGTATCTCCAATCTCTTCGTGTTCTTTCTGTTCAGAGAATTTAAACACACTTTCGTGGAGCGCATTTTAAGAACTATAACAACTTAAAAACTGAGGTACTTCATGGTTTTAGACAATGAAGGTGATTTTTATAAGGTGATAATTATGAAGCTGAAACGTCCATGGACCAAGTGCGTGGAATTGACAGAAAACTGCATAGAGAAGACCTAAAGTGTGTTAACAATTTCAGAATTAAAATAGTAGTAGTTCTACAAAACGGTATTGTATAGAAAGGGTGTTTTATGCAATGATATTCCTACACAAAAACTTAAGAGCAAAAGTCAAGGTCGTTATTTAATTAAGCGTCGAACTCAGCCTATGGAAAGCTTTCAATTCCTTCATGATACTGCTAATACTTAGACCACCATTTCGAGCCAAAGTATACTGACTGAATTGAGATGTGAAACACTTCCTAGCTCTACCAATAGTTCAGATGTATTCCTATGTCCTATGTTATTTATAATTCACAACAGTCACAATTTCTTTATATAGCTCTGTTAGCACTTTCTAATGGAGGTTGTGTTTTAACCTGTTTCAAGTTTAATCAATTACAATAGTGAACTGTCCTGTGGATATCTTGAAATTTGCTAAAGCATGCTGAATCGGTATGCCCCACTCGGTATCTTGAAATTTAGATTTCCGATAAGTTAGAGCTAAAAAAGGTTTTGAAAGATAGGTAAAGTGCCCCTTACAGCAAGTCTAGTTTATGAAATGTTTCCTATTAACGCAGTACATAATAGTAAGTACGTATACCGAAATTCAAATCGATATGTCTATATTTGTGGAAATTAACAAAAAAATAAAAAGTACAAAATTTTACTTCAAGGCCCTATAACTTCTTACTGAAGGGACTTTGTACTAAGGTATATTAGGTTTAGTAGATTTATTATGATGCAAGGAATCTATGTCTAATCGGTGTGCCATCCTTTTTGGGACACCCTGTATATAAGTTTTGTGTACTATCTAGATGCAGCAAGCTTAACCTCATAACCGGAAGTATGGTGTTTACTCTTGTGATTTTTTAGTTTTTTTCGATTTTTTTTAAAAACAGCCATAAAGATGTGTATTGATGTGAGATCGGTGATTTTCCAGTGGAATACCTCTAAAATGGGTTTCTTTTGTTTTTCCCTTTTTTTATTAACTCCTATTTTAAATAGGAAAAACCCCAATATATTATTAGATGTTTGAATTCGGCTTAAAATTTTAGAGAAAATCTGTCTCTTCAACTAACGCTCTATTTTGTACGGTTTCTGTAGAATTTGCAATTTTTGAAAATATTTGACAAATGCTTAAAAATTAAAAATCAAATTATAAGATCACTGTAAAAGAAAATTATGTATGTGTATCACACCAGATTTTTTTACCCCTAAACACTCTTCTATCGGCGATCGCTAATGAAGTGAATGGAACTAAAGTATATGGATTCCACTACAATAAATTGGAGTCCAACCATCATTAACTTTTTTATTACAAGAACATATAAATACGCCACTATTTTCTGTCCCAGTTCTAATTATTTAACACCAAGAAGCTTACCTTAATTATTCAAACATAAAAAAAACGTATCTCTAGCTACGTAATCATGAGGAAACCTAACTCTAGCTAGTCAAGCATCAAGAAGCCTAGATCTACTTATTCAAGCATCAACAAAACTGAGAAGTGGGCAAAAAATGTTCTCCTCAAGTGGCCTATGATTTCTGTAAAACGAAAGAATGTCACGTCTGGGATTCATACTCAAACGTAAATATTGAACGTTAAACAAACTTTAAAACGCTTGCAATACTATTGTCAAACATTTGTCAAGAATACAATAAGTTAAGGTTAAGGTGAGGACATATGTTCAAATTCCAATACATGCCTTGAAGGGAATTGTTCTAATCGCTTTTTAGCTAATTATTCAATACACCTACTTCTAATTACTTGAACACCAGGCAAATGAGCTCTAGCTACTCACGCACAAAGATACGTAGTTCTAGTTGCACAAACATTGCTAAACCTAGCTCTAATTCCATATACATAAAGAAACCTAACTCTAATTACTTAACCATCGGGAAACCTAACTCTAACTACTCAAACGTAAATAACCTAAATCTAGCTACTTAAACATCAAAAACCTAGCTTTTGTTTCTTAAACATTATGAGCTCTGGCTATAGTTGCTTAATTATTTACTCAATCATCAAGAAAGGTAATTTTAATTACTTATGCACCAACAAATTTAGCTTTAGTTGTTAAAAACCAGGAAAACTAACTTTACTTACTCAAGCATCAAGACACCTAATTCTAGTTACTAAAACATCAATTACTCATCTATTAGAAAACCTAGCTATAGTTACTCAAGCAAGAAGAAACGTAACTCTGATGGTATGTGCATCAAGAAATCTAGCTCTAGTTGCTTAAACAATAGAAAAGCTAGCGTTAGTTACTCAACTTTAAACTCAACGCTTTGAATATGCATAGTGTGATTAGTAGTTAGTATGAACTGATTTATCAGCAGCTTGAGCGAAATAATAATTAACAGTGTAATTTGATCTAACTTAAGCAATGAGTAACTATGTATGAAATTGTTGATTGTGTATATGTGTCACACTTTTACATAGTTACTCTAGTATAAAAACCTAGCTTTAGTTAATGACTGACACCTTTTAAAATAGCATGACCAACAGCGCGCATGCTTTCAACAACGTTGCCAACAATGACGGCTACTTATTACACACCAAATGTTCAAATAGCCAAATGGCATTTAACCTAATTGGCATCATACATGGGCATCGTAAAGAAGTCAGCGTTTTTTTAACACTGTCAATGCATATGAAGTTTATATACCAACGCATTCCTACGTACAACAATTCTTAAATCTTACGAGACGAACTAAACCTCCTATTGCCATAACAGGCTTGAAAATGTTGGACAACTGAGCGTTTGAAAAATTAAATGAGTTCTGTTTTTAATTCTTTTTTCTTCTTCTTCTTGCTAGCGTTCTATATCACTATGATTGTTTCTATTTTGGATGTTACAGAACGAAATAGCCTTGTTGAAGTATTCCAAACCATTGTTATAAGTTGTAATGGTATTTTTTTTTGTTAGGCAGATGCGACATAGACACTGTATTTTTCAAGTTATGGTGGAAACTGTAGAGCACTTCATGTTCCTTATCCACTTTTGCAATACTTCATCACGTGTCATTATACCTATTTATATACTGCGCAGTATATGAAGCTACAGTTTGTTATATATTTTCTAGATTCAATATTCAGCTTTCCAATCGATGGAATAAAATTGAAAATACGTACCAGCGGATTATTCTTATCCTTAGGTTGAGACGAAGAACCAAATATGTTTACAGCTTCACCTTAATAAAAGTAGGTCTTGCTTGCATCATATAGCTTACCATTTTTTTCGTGGTAGCCTATTCTTTCTTCCCAAGGAGCGACGTATTGTAACTGTAATTGTTGATTTCTGGTTTTAGTAAATACAGTTTTCTTGGTTTTTACAAAATTTCTACCAAATTATTTTTCCTGTATTTAGCAGATATTAAAGGTCATCAAAATTATCATCTGAGAATATCATCGTATCGTCCGGATATATCGAAACAGAACTTCGGAAGGCCGGCGAAAAATCATACTTTTACCTTGCTGTTTCCATATTTCTACTTTGTCCGTTAGTTTTCTATACGGATGTCAATTATTTGGTCTCATTATAGATTGGCGTGCTCTTTCATGTGCAGCATTAACGGAAGTGGATTTCCAGAGAATTTCGTAACTTTTGCTGACTCACCGATCTATTAGCAAAAAACCTTAACTGTTTCAACTAAGAATTCTTTTACCAAGGAATATGGTTATTAATACTGGCAGAATCCAGTTAGTAGCGTTTACAAAGGACGAAGTCGTACTACATATCTCATTCTTTTCTA
Organism: Agriotes lineatus; assembly: GCA_940337035.1. Lineage (NCBI taxonomy): Eukaryota > Metazoa > Arthropoda > Insecta > Coleoptera > Elateridae > Agriotes > Agriotes lineatus. The sequence continues at coordinate 55,095 of CALNHX010007139.1, forward strand.
TTTAAGTTTATTTATAGAATCTACAACAGGAAAGTAGGAAAGGGCCAACGAAGTTGAAACGTAGCCATATTCTATGGAGGAACCTCGCAGTCGTGTTATATTTTCATCCTATATAAAAGCGATCTTCAGGGCCGGCGGTAAAGATGATACAGTAGAAAATCCCAAAACTCAAAAAGTTTATATACAGGGTGCCCGAATTTCGCAGAGACAACATGGGTAACTTTTGTATTTGAAGAGATAGAGAGATGGTTAAATTAGCAAAAAGGTGCAGGTTTGAGAGCTCATTAAGAATCCATCATCAAATTTTACTTGTCATGGCCCACTTGTCTAAAATTTAAAAAAAACCAAAATCTCCTAATTTCTTTTATATGCCGTAACTTTTTTGTTACTTAAGATATTGAGATGCGATTTGAACTAATTTGCATGGTAATTTAAATACATTTATTGGCACTTAATAAAACCAATTGGTACCGTGCAATGTTTTTGGCCCTTCTAAGAGAGAATTTTTTTCTGAATGCAATGATGTATTACATGATATGGAAACTTCTTCAAAATTTTGAAAAACTGAGCTTATTCTTTTTACAGGCAGAAATCACTAGTGCCATGATCACAATAACTTTGTTTTTGTTTATCACGTTATCTGTGAAATTATGTTTCGAAACAAAAAGCAGGCTTATCATCATAACGTGCCTTCCAGTAGTGTCAGTGTGTTCCGTATGTTTGACGTGTAAGTTCTACGTTCTTGTAGCACTTGATATAAGCACAAAATACATCATATTTTCAAAATTTTCCGTTATAAGTTGAAGTAATAACACTCACACTACTGACAGGCACGTATGATGATAAGCCTGCTTTTTGTTTCGAAACATAATTTCACAGATAACGTGATAAACAAAAAACAAAGTTATTGTGATCATGGCACCTGTGATTTCTGCCTGTAAAAAGAATAAGCTGTTTTTAAAAATTTTGAAGAAGTTTCCATATCATGTAATACATCATTGCATTCAGAAAAAAAATCCTCTCTTAAAAGGGCCAAAAAATTTGTACGGTACCAATTTAAAATTTTGAAGTTAGGTTAGATTACTAAAAATTTGCACAATTAAAATTGATTTTATTAAGTGCCAATAAATGTATTTAAATTACCATGCAAATTAGTTCAAATGGCATCTCAATATCTTAAGTAACAAAAAAGTTACGGCATATAAAAGAAATTAGGAGATTTTGTTTTTTTTTAAATTTTAGACAAGTGGGCCATGACAAGTAAAATTTGATGATGGATTCTTAATGAGCTCTCAAACCTGCACCTTTTTGCTAATTTAACCATCTCTCTATCTCTTCAAATACAAAAGTTACCCATGTTGTCCCTACGAAATCCGGGCACCCTGTATATATATGTATATATAGCACAACTGGTATATCCGAGTAAATTGGACGTCTTACGGCTGGTAATGTTATGCTTGCAAATACCACACCCACGAAAACAAATCAGGGTTATAACCTGCGGTAGCGTTTACTCCAGCGACATATTGCCCCGGTGTCAAAAGCTCGAATACTGCAGGAGAAGAGAATTTAAAAAGCAGTTTGCAACTGCATTATCTCCGCTTGAGCGCGGGGTGTAAAACACGAAGAGTAAATCTAGAATGCAACGTCAGTAGTCTAACAAGAGCCCCGTGGCCACCCGTTAATATTGGTAACCCAGCATTGCGGTAACAATTCCGTATGAATGAACGTATAGAGGCGGGCTTAGCGAAAAACGAAAGAGCCACGCCAAATAGAAAAGGAAAAAAAAGAGTTGGCACAAAATAGAAATGGACAAATCAAAGCTGCAAATAGTAGAAATTCAGAGTCAAACATTATATACGACTCGATCATATACATGGGCGTTTAAGACAAACATATATTTTCCATAAACGAAAAATTAAAGCATGCAGAAAAGGGTGGCAATGGACAAATTAAATACCAAAAATTTAGAAAAACGTTGCGTAGAAATATAAAAACAAAACGTACAACTTCTCCAAATCTTGACCGGAAGAAAAATAAAATAGGAAAAAAATAAAAATCGTTAAGACACCACTGCCTCTGCTGCATGCTGTCATTGAAAAAGTTTACAGATAGTTGCCGGAAAACATTCTATTACTGTGTACTACAGCCGCGCATCGGACTTCAAAAGACTTGCTTTCAGCTTTTTCTTTCGTAAAGTAAAGACGTAAAGTTCAGACTGTAGAAACAATGTTGTTGTAGTTTCTACCGACGTCTTTTAATTAGACCTTCTTGTGATGCAACGTGGGGCCGTACATTATCTTGCAAATTAATTGCATCGTCTGTCAATTTCTTGGGCCGCTTATTTCTAGCGGCAGTTTCCAATGCTTTTAATGTCAACCGTCGGTTTTTTTAAACCTAATAAGATTACTTATTACACTTGAACTCCTTGTCGTGTAAACCTTTCCGCAGTTAAAAATTTAGTAACAGCTTGCTCATCCTGTTTAGATGAAGAATAAATAAACTTGTGGTTTCCATGGTTACCAATTATAAAACACCTCAATATAAACGTGTTTCGGTTGGGCCAGTCTCAATGACCAAATGATAAATGCAAATCTGAATATCGTCAAACTGCTATCTATTTGCGCTAGTTTAACCTAGTGGAACAACATAATAAATTCAAAGCGCAGAGACGAAATAAAGTGAATTTAATAAGTTCCCAGCACTCGGCTTTCACAGCAGCAAGGCGCTGTCTACATTTCCTTACCATGTAAATCATACTTAGTTCCACATTGTTCCATATTGAAATATGATTATTAAATTTGAGCGCCGTGATTAGCGAAACAATGGTCGGTAGACGACTTTCTTATACTTTATTGTTTTTGATATTGTTGTTTTACACGCGTGGATAATTGTATCAACATAAATTCGTAGGAGTTGCTCGATACGAGACGTTATTTTGCTATTGGCTCGGAGTGGTCTACAGTCGTCTTGTGTGGATGGGAACAAAGCAATCCTGAAATTATTGAAACAAATTAAATTTTAGTCCCCGATAGACGCTGCTCAGCAATATAAATACGGAGCGGCGCTCTTGATTAAACGTTCAATTATTTGAGAAATTGCGAACATTTCCATATTACGACCGGTCGGCAAAAAACTGGACGTGACTGGGCGCTTTGAATATGTATAGTGTGATTAGTAGTTACCGCATTTATATGAACTGATTGATCACCAGCTCGAGCGGAATAATAATTAACAGTGGAATTCGATCTGAATTAAGCAAGGAGTAATTACTTATTAAATTGTTCATTGTTTGTATGTTTCACATTTTTACATAGTTTCAGTTTTTAATTTGTTGCGGGATAGCGATTAAATCGCTTAACGTGTACGTTATTTCAACTGTTACTGTGCGATTAAGATTAAATTATTTTAATGTTCAAACTGGCTTTTATGGTGCCACACTTTTAATTAGAAATTACGAGCGCCGTGTGACTGACCCAGCTTTTTTCCCGGCGAATCAGGAACTGAACTCTGCGACAACGCTCAGCTACAGTATTTATATTCGTCTTGTTTTGATGAATATAAAAATTGTGGTAGTTTACTTGCATATAGCTACAAATCATAAAAATATTGTTAATGTTATAACAAATTCTAAAGCATCATTTGAAAAATACAACGCAAAAGATAACTGTATAAAATTCACATCATGTCTCAAAGTTTCAGCCCTAGAAAACGTCGGTAACAAAACTGAAGATCTTCTGATAATGTGATCTTTATAGCGATTTCATGAAATAATTTCACATATTTAGCAATGAAACGAGGAAAGTTTGAAAACGTTTGATTGTGATTCACTTCACTAATGCTCTTTACTCTCAGCTGGTTTGATGATCTCTATAATGATTTCTTACTCTTCTGAAACCTTTCAATTTTTACGTTTCTCAGTGGGTATATTATTTTTACGTCTATGTCGGGTACCCCTTTTGATCCCACGTTTGATTTCTCGTTTCTTCTATTCAGGTTTCTTAATTGTATTCTTTCTAGACCTTCGCTATTCTCTCCCTATATATGGTGTCTTTTCCATTCCCATATTTGAGTGTTATAATTGTTACGGTCTTGAACTGACTTTACGACACCGCACCGGCTAATACATAAACAAAACGGCCGGCGCGTGCCGTAATGGACGAAATCGGGACGAAAGTTCTCCTGGGCCGCTACCCAGCCGCAACAAGATAGGCCGGCTAGACTTTCAGTGGAGTTGGGCGGGTTTTAACGAGATTATCTAAGGGTAACAGCCAGAGGGTCGGTAAATAACGGTAAGATAAAGAGGGCGCCACCAAGCCTGTCTTAACCCGAATAACCGGGCCCGGGCGGCCAGACGGGGGCGAAGCACTCAAGACACCCCATCGATAAGAATTCTCATGAGCTGCAAGCTCAAATAACAATTTCGTAATCGCAAATACTGGAATGGTAATATTGGGACTCTTTGGGCCGCGACTGCGCAACCACCGGACCTACCTGCACGCTCTGATCTCTTACGTCACGCCGTACACCAATATTTACACTGTAAAGGTGCTATCTGAAACAAAGCATGCACAGGTCGAATAGGAATAATACGTCCCTTAATTAAATAGGCGTCTATTGGTCGATAACTACATCTGGGCAGCAAATCGTGCCGCCAAGCTTATGTTATTTCTTACGTTAAGCACCAGCTGATGGACGCGCTATGCTAATAAAAAACACACTATGGGTGGCCGGCCGCAGTGGGCTCGACACTTTACATATTAGAGTACAGTTTGGAAATACGCACTCCGGAAAAGGGCGCGTTAGTTCGCGATAACAGACGCCGACCTGCAAAGGCAACGGGAGCAGTGTAGCTAGCAGCAAAGCACGACGCCGCACAAATGCGCGACGAATTAATTGAAGGCCTAACTCGTTAGGCAGCGGGGCAGCGTGACTGCAATATTTGACCAGGAAGAGGGGCTAACATAGCCTCACTAAAGTATGCGAATTTGGAATAGGTGCCAGCCCCTGCTACGTCGCCCACGCAGTTGTTGGCTTCGGTTAACACCTGATAAGCAAAGCACAAAGCCCTCGCAAACATAAACAAAGGGCTCGAACAGATTAGGGCGCGCCAGGCTCCGCACGGCTAGGCGTTGATTCCATTTATCGGTACAATATAGCGAAGCGCGCGCACATAAAATTACTGAATTAAAAGTTCGCACCAACGTAACACCAAAACATAGGCGCAGAGTTCTTTAGCTATTTAGGCGATGAAAAGCGAAACTCGCGCACATGAAATTACTAGCAAGCTACCAAAGTAGCGTCTTGAAGCAAGCAAAGGGTGTGCATCCGCCCACACAAAGTTGAGCACAAAAGCAACACCGCTCGCACAAGCGACAGTTCACATATTTAAATGGTTGTAATTACAAATACCTTAGTCCGTAGACGGTCTATGAGAGTTGCGTGCAATCAGTTGGTAGAAGGCGACAGTCTGTGGCAGCTAAATCACCGAAACACGGCATCTGGGGTAAACGGGCTGGAATCCGCCAAGATGGCGGCGTTAGGACGCTCTCCTGAGAGCACACTTACGGCCGCAAAGAGGCCTACTTCGTCCTGCCTAGAAAGATCCTCGAAAACAGCGAGTTGAAAAGGGAAAGCCCCCTTTCTCACAAACGCAGAACTGGCCCCGTGAAGCCCATCACACACCCACGCTTTGACGTAAAGACTTGCCACTCGCACAATCACACGCAACCTCTTAAAGGCGAAACAGTTTATGGCATATTCGCTGAAACAGCACGGGAAATAGGAAGGCTTTCACAGCAACGATACTAACAAACAACGGCAATTTACACAACATTCGCTGAAACAGCACGAGACGGGAAAAACAGGCTGGCGTCCCCGCCATGGCGGGAACACCGGGCCAACACACACTCCCTTGTTCAATCGCCTGAGTTGAACTGCCACATACGGCGAAACAGATTATCAAATACTTGCTGAAGCAGCACGAGACGGGAAAAGGCTGACGCCCCCGCCAAGGGCGGGAGCGCCGCACGAACACACACACTATCCGACCTTTTATTAGACCGACGGCTCTCGGCTGAATGCCCCGCAAGGAGCGTTACGACGCTTGAAGTGGCGTGAGCCAAAACGGCGTTACCACGTGACCCTCGACAGCCAATGGCGATGCGCCCAATAAAACAAATAAGTTCCGGTAACAAAGACAGCCAATGGCGAGGCGCCCAATAAAACAAATAAGGGCCGGTGACAAAGACAGCGCGAGGCCTCGCAGTCACACCAACAGCGTAAATTCTAGAAGGTTCGGAAATCCTGCGAGCGTTAACACCCGATTGTCAAAGTACCAACAAAGGGGTGCCCCGGATGACGAGAAATACTGCGCTTGAGGCCAAATATGTGCAAAATCATTATTATGGAATTAGGCGATGATGCCAAATAAGTAACTAAAAGGGTTTAACATACGGGCACGCTGCCCTAAAGCCTAGGTGGCTAATTAAAATACAAAATGACCTGACATAATCTTTCTTCTTCCTTCTTATTTTCTTAGACGTTTTTTACCTTTGTTCTTCTCCATAACTATATGTACTTGTCTTTCATAATGTGTTTGTAATTTTTTATCATTCGTCGAGCGTTTGATCTCTTTTCTGTATCATCTCTAGTCATCTGCGTTCGTCCTTTATACAATATCCTGCTTTTCTCCAAAATCTGTTTTATTTCTGGTTCTAGTCTAATTATGTTTTTCTGTTTCTCCTGTGACAATAGACGAGGCAGATTCCTTTAGTTTGGTTGTCAGGTTGTCAGTAAACGTACCCATTTCTTCTGCATTTTCTAAAAGGAGCGTCACAGAGCATCGTACACTACGTAAAGAAAAGCAAGACATCAAAGTTGAAAGTAAAATACGCTTAGGATGGTATTTCCGGTAAACTGGAGAATCTGCTAACGAATAAAAAATTTCCAAAGTATTTGAGAACAAAACTGTATAATCAATGCCTGTGACCAGTTTTTACATACGCAACGCAAACCTGAACAATTGCCACATAGATAACGCAAATACTAAACGTCGCACAGATAATAACACTAGCCGACACGATTTTTGTAACACAGTTCAGCCCATTATTTTCACAATGCTAATACCTTTCCAATTTTAGAAAAAATATTCATAGAGCCGTAATACGTACCATTTTTCAGTGGGCTCATTGGACCCTTTTATATTGGAAGGTAGTAAATTTTATGAGGGGCCATTTAAAAGAGGTGCACTTTAAAACCGAAAGATATCCTAAAATGGATTGTTTGCAACATTAAACTTATTCTCTTCTTCAGTCTTTTGTTGAGTTTCGTATTGAGTGGTCTGTGTAGTTAAGAAAGTTTTGTCAACGGCGAAAATGTCAAGTCAAACGCGCCGCAGTTGCAAAAATTCCCCTGACAAGTTTTGTTATATTTGTGGAAAATTTCTGGTTAAGTCACAAGCCAGATCATTTCCTGAAAATGTGAAAAAAGCCTATTTTTGTATTTTGATGCTTCAATCGGAGATCAAGACAAGCACTGGACTCACCATGTGTGCTGTGTCAGCTGTAGCGCGTTATTGGTACAGTGAATGAAAGGGAAGAGTAAACGTATGCCTTTTGTAATTCCAATGGTATGGTGAGAACCTACCAATCATTTTGACGATTGCTATTTTTGCATGACAAAAACTGAAGGTTATTCCAGAAAAGAAAAGAGCAAGATCCAATTTCCGAATTTGTCTTCTGCCATAAGACCTGTTTCTCACAAATTCGACTTACCAATACCGACTGCGCCCTTAGATTGGTAAGACATTGTTTTGGAAGATAATAACGCATCATTAGGCAGCTCCGAAGAACAGTGTATCGACCCCACTTTTACTCCGGGTCCCAGTTCCGGCGAGCCACATTTTATTGTTCAAAGTGAGTTAAATGATTTAGTACGTGATTTGGGGTTGTCAAAGCAACAGTCAGAACTTCTTGGTTCCTCTTTTAAGGAGTGGAACTTACTAGCCAAAGAAACAAAAATTACGACTTTTAGGAAAATAAATGCTACGTTTACTGCATTTTACAATACGGAAAATTTTTTATGTGCGTGTATTGATACCGACGCTTTAATGCAGAAACTCAATATCGAGCATTCTCCCTCTGAATGGCGTTTATTCATATATAGTTTAAAAGCTGTGTTATTAAATAATGGGAATTTAAAACCATCTATACCAGTTGCCCATTCACTGACAATGAAAGAAACCTATGAAAATATGCGCATCATTTTAGATAAAATAAACCCGTACACATAGCAGATATCTGGGGATTTAAAAGTTATAGCAATTTGAGTGGGACTTCAAGGAGGATTTATAAACTATTTTTGTTTTCTTTGTTTGTGGGACAGTCGTGCAGTGAATGAACATTACTTAACGACAGCTTGGCCGGAAAGGGTTGAATTTCAACCGGGATCTCAAAATGTTAAGTATGTGCCCCTTGTAGATCCAAAAGATGTTTTGCCTTTTCTTCACATTAAACTTGGACTGTTGAAAAACTTTGTGAAGGCTATGAATAAAGAGGGTGAAGGATTTAAATACCTAAGACAAGTCTTTCACCAGTTAAGTGACGCCAAATTAAAAGAAGGCATTTTTATTGCGCCACAAATTAGAAAATTGCTGGACGATGTTAATTTTATAGAAAAGCTCACCACACAAGAACTTAAAGCTTGGAACTCATTTGTAAGTGTAGTGAGGGGATTTTTAGGCAACAATATGAATGCAAGCTATAAACAACTAGTTAATGAACTTTTAGACTCTTTCAAATTGCTTGGTTGCCTAATGTCGTTAAAAATTCACTTTCTCCATTCCCATTTACCATTTTTCCTGAAAATTTGGGCGCTGTCAGCGACGAGCAGGGTGAAAGATTTCATCAAGATATTAGGACAATATAAATTCGTTACCAAGGACGATATGATCCAGCCATGATCGGTGATTACTGTTGGTTTTTGAAGAGAGAAAATGTGAATCCACATAAACGGAAAAAATAGAATTATTGTGTTTCAAATAAATATTTTTGATGTTTCCTTTTTCTTAGATGTTAACCTATTATTAATTATAAATATAGTCGATATACAAGGTTAAACAACTTGTAAAATCATTTTTTCAATAAATACTAAATGGTACCGTTCTACATGTCCTTTGTTTAATGTAACAAATAAACCTTGCTTGTTACAATTTTTTTCCATTTTCGTATTTAGATAGGCTCATTCTACTGTAATATGATCTTCAGCTTTATGTTAGAACAAAAAAAATTGTCGGTCAGTGTAATCGGAGTGGAAAGTGGCAGGAGCAACACCAGTAGAAAATATAAAAAATGAACACCTTCCATAACGAATAAAAATAACAGATAGGATACGTAGAGCATACAGCTGAAAGAAGATTGAATGGAAACAGTAACGGACAATAGGAGGAAGACCTATCACTACATGCTTTGACGATCTAAATAAAATAGCAGATTGCCTTGGTTCAGAATAGGCGAGACAAGAAAGAACTGAAAAGAGCTGAGGCAGCTCAAAGAGAACAAAATTAAAAAAAGACTACAAGAAAAATTGGAATATTCAAAGTGTTTGGGCGTAGTTCTGCATGTTTCCCAAGTGTGAGGTTAAATCCATTTTCCACTTTATCGAGTATAGTGGAAGTGAGAGCTTAAACAATGCACTAATGCATCAAGTTCACAATGAGAACAGAAGTAAATTACTGTTTATGGTTTCTGGATGTACTAGTAAACTATGCAAGAAGATTTACAAGGACCTTATGTTCATGCATTCTTCCACCATCATCTACAACAAACTTAAACAGAACATTCAAAAGACGCTTTGGAACTAATGGCTATACAACCCACGGAATCAACACAGCCTCTATAAGATTTAAGCCAGAATAGCAACAAAAAACACCTAAAAAATACGTGCTGTTTTCGTGCCTAGCAGAAGTGACTGGTGGGTTGAGAAATAATGAGATAATACGAAACTCTGAACAGACAAAGCAGCCAATGTTCTTCAACAAAGACTTTTTGCAACGACTCCAAGAAAGGAGGCATTTACAAGTTACAATGTTGCTACGTTGGGCAAACAGGATGAAACAGCCAGTGCAGATTAAGACAGCATCAGCGGGTTATACTATATGAAAATGGAACAAGATTTATGGTAGTTGAACTCTAATTGCAGAATAACTGTTGTTATCCAAGAGTAATAAAAGGACAGATAGATATTATGAAGAATTTTCACAACTTAACTGAGTATAATCTGGAATCATTACTATTTAAAAAAAACTCCTTGTCTTCCATGTCATAAGCTGCCATTTTACTAAATTCATTACAACCAGGGTTTCTTAATTATTACATCTGCCACAATCATAATAAACTTTGTGTCAGCTTAAGATAAGAATTTTTTGTTTCTTATCTGGAAAAATGTTCCCCTTCTTCTTACTTCTGTGCTCAACTGGCTGTCTTTTTAAAAATACGTACTGTTGGAAATTTATTTAATTTGACATTATTCTTGACAGCCAAAGTTGACATTAGCGTTAAATATTTAGACCAGAGGGTTGGTGTTTTCAGCAAACTATAGTAAAGTAACACACTTCGTAATGATGTTATCCACATTCTTCTTCCAGTTCATGAAAAGTGTATGTTGTTAATATTCTTTATTTTTAGAGTAATAAACTCGAAGGGGCAGCATCCGTAGCCTGAATGTCTGTTACTTTCACAATTGGATCTACTCATTTTTTGCTTCTGTATAATGTGGCCAACAATGTTTACTTGATATCTTAGAAGCATTTAGTTAGTGGAAAGTAATAACATACTCATATATTTCTCATGTACATACAATTTTTAAAACACACATGCCAATGAGGGCATGAAACCAGACAGGAGAGAGAGTAGAGATAAATTTAAATGGAGGACGAATATGGAAGATAGAAAAAAGCTTAACATTTTATGTATTTAAGTGTACTGGTAACAGGAAATGGTAGCAATATTAAAGAAATAGGCGCAATACCAGCTGGGCAGGTACACTGAGTCCGTTGTGAAAATCCAAAACCTCGTCCAGTAGAACTAAAGTGATGGTGTAGAAGAAAGTGTTGCGGTCTGGTAGACGTGGTATATAAACAAGAAGAAGACAAATAAATTAAAAGTGTGCCAGAGAAAGATTCTTAGAAGCATCTTTGAAAGCAGTAAAGTGGGTGAAGTATGGGAAAGGAGAACTAACAATGAGAAAATGCAAATATATGGAGAGGCAGAAATATCCAATTTTCTGAAAGCCCAATGAGTAAAACGGTAGCATCACATCAACCAAATAAGTGACCGAATTGTAAAGGGTGTTTTATTTACAAACATGGAAGACATACGTCTGACAAATACATGGATGGCAGCAGTAGTAGAAAAACTAAAGAAAAGGGGAATACACAGCTGGAAGGTGAAAACGAAGAACAGAGAAGAATGAAGAAGGGTTACGCAGCTGTGGGCCTAAAAAGCCTGTGACAGATACATATTATTAGGTGTAACAACATATTAAATGAAATATATTGAATCTCCAACCGGGAGGCGTCCCAGGTGGCGGATAGAGAGAATTCTCGCTAGGTATATTGGGTACCGGACAAATAAAATGCCCAGGGACGATCAAAAATAGAATACGGAGGAACTTTATATTGATGAAATTAATAGCTCCTGGAAAATTTTTTATTTCTTTCAGAACTGGCTTTCGGTGAAGATCAGAACCGCGTCAAGCCAAACAAAATTCCCCGGTTGGCCAATGTTAATTTTGAAAGGAATCATATGATTAAAATTATTGGTACTTGGAATGTGCAAGCATGCATTTTGCTGAAAAAATACATAGTACAACCCAATAAATGAAAGATGCTCTTGGAGTAATTAAGATGCGATGGCCACAATCAGAAAAAAATGTTGAATAGACGATCATATTGTGCATTATGCTGGTCATGATCAGCATTATAACGGAGTGAGGCATGCTGAAACTACTGTAAAGAATTTCACCCCATTCCCAGACAGAATAGCGAAGCTGAAAGTACAAGTTACCCCAACTAATAATAATTTGATTCAAGTCTATACACACACAGGTGACAGCGATAATTCAAAAATGGAACGCTTTAATGACGATCTGAGCCGTATGATGAATCAAATTGAAAAGAGAAAGGGGAGATTTGAATGCTAAATTGGGGCGAGGTTTTGCAGGGAAAACAAGCTTGCTATGATAAATAGTTTCTTTGAACTCTCTGAAAGAAGATTGTGTACCTGAAAGCAGCCAGTTCGTTACAATCATTCCACTCGTAGCAAGCTGGTAGACAAACGCCAAAATATGGTCAATAGTAGTAGACATGGACAAGAAACTCAAACGGTGAGGAGAATATATCCAAGAGCTATTTGGTGACACCAGAAAAGACAGGTATCGAGGTGATGCCAATTTTACCTACACTGATAACAAAAGATTACGTGACGAAGGAAATCTAGAGGGTCGGAACGGAAAGACCATAAGAAATTCCAAATTGGTGCAGGGTGAAAACAACGTAGGAGGAACACATGAGTGATTCCAGAAAACTAGCGCAAGGCTAAATTGATTCCGCTACCTAAGAAGCCAATCATCAAATAGTGTAAGAAGCATAGGACCATCAGGCTGATAAGTTATGAGCTAAAGATCTTTCTTTAACTCATTTATGAGCGAAGTAATAAAAAGATTGGGGACAAGCAGTTTGGTTTCAGAAAGGGATTGCGAGCGAAAGAAGAGCTGTCTAGTATGCAAGTCTTGGTACAGCGATGCAGAGACGTAAACTTCTATGTATTTATATGGTTTATCGACTTCGCGTTCAATTGAGTTCGTCACAGAAAGTTAATAGAAGCGCTGCGATCCATGGAGATAGACGACAAAGATATTCGTTTAATTTCCAACCCTTCTTAAAATCAAAGGGAAAACTTTAGAGTAAAGTTTCTAGTCATTCAGGTCTTATTTGTATGGGATAAATATTGTTTCAAGCTCAACACAAAGAAGACCAAATGTATGGTGGTGTGTGAGAATTCTCTGAACGATAATAGTGTCCACCTCGGCCGTGGAACTTTGTTACAAAGAGAAACGGTACTTAAAGCAAGCAATCACCCCTTAAGTGGACTTCGGTTGATTACATAACTAAACACTTGAATATGATTATATTTGATGGTACAATCTCCTAATTACTTGATGATTAGCCCTGCACAATTTTATCACGGCTAGGGTCAATAGTGATATAGGGTAGGGTTCGTTTAAAATTAGTTAGGGGCTCGATAGAAGCTCAGAAGTTGATTGCCTTGCCGCCACAAATTCTTTGACTTAGATTCATAATCGCTACCCCAAAACTTGAGACAGGAAACGATCACTCCTCTGAGAGATGTGACGGCACTACACTGAAAACGTTCCTTTAGTGAATATTTAATGCTCTCTGCTAGCTGCTTTACAATTTGGCAAAATACAAATAACACAGTAAGGTAAATGCGGGATCTTCATAAACACTTGAATACACCTACATACACATTAATAAAAATTTACCCTTGAATATATCGCCAAAAATACATTCTAACATTACATGCTAAATCAGCCAGTGCTGTGTTAATTAGTCAAGAGGTAATTTTCTAAGGGCCAACCTTTGTCCAAACGCCACGTGAATCTTTAACTCTTAAAAAAGCGACGTGAATCGTTCAACGTTTAGTAAGACCAAATCACTTATAAATGCACTTGTCTTGAACACACTATGCGCATGTAATAACTAATATTACACTACCTTAAGAGATGGTAGAGCATGATTGTGATGCTGGAAACGTTTGCCCTCGGAGAGTGTCATCGCGAAACTCAGGAGAAGGATAAAGCTGCCTTGGGGAGATGGGGTAGAGATTGAAGCTGCTATAATGGGCGGCCAGGAATGGTAACAATTTGTTTACGATAGCGTGTGCAGGAGAAAATGGGGTAGCCGTGAAGTTTATCTACCCTAAAATGAATAGTATAAAGAGAAGGCACTATTGGCACGAAAATACACTCCGTGAATTTGTAAATTTTGTTAGGGAACCTCTTTGTAAATCTACCTTTAGGAGTAATGAAATCAACCTACTTAATTCGATGATAATATGTTTCCTACATTATACCACTAACAAATCTGACAGCACACTACAACCAACTCTAACGGCTTCGGGTTCAATCTTGAGTAAATAAGGGGCGACTATGTAATAACCCATGCGAAAGCTGCGGGCTCGTAAACTTGCCGCCCCGGCAGGCGACACGCTGGTCCGGAGACAAAAACTCCCAATGTTCTCGGAGAAAATAAAAATACCGCTGCCGAGTTCAATATCAAAGTAAAAAACCGTAGATGCACGATCTTTACTCGCTCGGGGTTCAGCGGCTCAAGTAAATCCCCACTGCAAAATATTTAAAAATACAGTGGTGTGATAAATTAAAAATAACCTAACAACTTTGCATAAGGTAGAGAAGATCACGTATCTAGGAAGCGTTGTAAATGGCAAATGGGATCATTCTGGTGTGGTCAAGGGCATTTCTTCCGAATTAAGAAAATGATGTATGACCATAAACTGACCTTTAGTTTAAGGAGAGTCTGTTGCTGTATTCCGTTTTTTTAATGATTCTACAAGATGTGGAAGCATAAACCATTACTTACGTAATTCTTAAAAAGCTGTAAACATTCGAGTTGGAAAGTTCGAGCGTCTCCTGAATAGATAGACGAGTAATGAAACTATCCCAGCTCGCATGGAAAATGACAAAAAAAAGTCGTTAAACAAGGAAACTATTATACTTCAGACACGTCATGAGTGTGTTAAGACGTACGATACTACATACGAGTACTCCTCTTCATCATCCAGGGAAAAATTATCTGGAGACATAGTTCACGCAGAAAACGAACTTCTTGGCTGAAGAATCCGCGATAGTGTTCTGGAAAGTTAACTTATTCATTATTCCGAGTGGCAGTGGAGAAAATCATGATAGCCAACGTTCACTGAATAAATACACCACCAAATAAAAAGATTTGATCATTTGAATATCACTTTATGCTCGAGAGTTTTTAGCATTCGCATTCGGCTCTTGCTGGTAAATTGTTCAATGACTTGTTATATAAGTAAATAGTATTGCCTTTTTAACTAAACTAACGAATAACCTGCTATAACTATTCGTTCTTAAAATGTCCCTACAAGCTGACTGAAGCTATCTGTTTTTTTTTAAGAGAAAAGACTCGTTCTATATAGTCAACTTTCTCTGACTCTAACAATGTTTTCGGACTGAGATTTTAATGCTTTTATGATTATATTTAGAAATATAACCATGCAAAAGCCAGTACTCGTCTAACGATGTCATAAGCTTTGCACGTGCGGCTATTTTTATAAGGTTTCATAAAGGATTACAATTTACAAAGACTGAAAGAAGTAGAACAACAGGATAAATGCGTAATTATGCTAATTAACATGCCAGAAATGAAACTCTTCCCTTTTAGTTCCGCTGTGCTTTGTTTTCTGTTATTCTTGCTGGGGCTTATATAAAACGGGAAGAATCAATTGATTTGTTGCACAAACGGCAGATATTAAAAAAAACAAGGCGCTTTGAAATTGTCTAAATTTTAAATAGTACATGGTTTTGATGTGAGAGGAAGCCATATTTTAAAATATGATTTAAAACAGTCTGGTTTTATTGGTGAGTCGTTTTTATGTACACATTTTAGATAATTTCTGGCAAAAGTGCAAGCGCAAAAATATAATAAATACTAACTACTTTGCCAACATACGCTTTTAACGAGATCCCCATACTGAAAACGCAAATTATAAACAAAGTTTGATTAGAATTTGTCCTTAAAGCAAAACCAGTGTCAATTTGCTTTGTTACAA
Organism: Agriotes lineatus; assembly: GCA_940337035.1. Taxonomy (NCBI): domain Eukaryota; kingdom Metazoa; phylum Arthropoda; class Insecta; order Coleoptera; family Elateridae; genus Agriotes; species Agriotes lineatus. The sequence continues at coordinate 70,991 of CALNHX010007139.1, forward strand.
CAGCCGAGAAAAGTTGCTTGAAGGAGCCGATCACTGCTTGAATTCTCTTATAGATCACTCTCGAAATTCAAACTATCTCGATTCTTCTAGTACGTACAACAACATTCGTAAAGGGCATGCGATTTTCAGCTATCTGAGTTTATGAAATAAAGTACTAAGAAGTAATAGAATTCATTTTCTTTAGAAAGTTACATAGTTGTTTACTGGCCGAAATTATTTAAAGTCAGATTAAAATTCTTCTTTGCTGGCAGTATAAGAATTAACTATGCCAAAGTAAATATCTTTCCCAACAGGCACACTGGGGGTATAGAATTAAAACTTCTTATAATATTCCCAAATTGTACACTTTTTGCATTCAATTTTTAAAACGGAAAGTAGCGATACAAAAATTAAAACAAATCTGCAGAGAAATCTTGCATTAACAGTAAAATCGTGGACAACATATGGTGTGATTGAGCAGACTGATCACACTGATCAACACTATTTATATATGTCGCATCTACCTAGTGTAACTGGAACCAGATCGTGTAATGTTAGTTTTTTCTTAATTTCAACACTTTTTATGTTCAGTTCATGAAATGAAACACTTAGTTCTCCACTTTATGGAATCCTCTAAACTTACACAATCTAGACATGGCAACCATCCACTTCACGTGTCATGAAGCCTTTTGTTCCATCAGATCTGCACGAAGTCGTCTCTTCTGCAAGGTATACTTCACCACTTAAGACAGTGGCAAAAATAACTATAGACTTTTGGGAACTGAAAATCTTAACAAAGAAGTTTCAGAATACCGCGAGACTTAAATCAGTAAATCCGTTGTAATAAGAATAGAAAAAACAATCCCACGGTAGTCAAAACTAATACGCCATTCTCAGATATGTCACTCTGAGTTGAGATATAAAAAAGTATGAGCGAAGCTATGAAGAAGGAAACAAGATTAACCGATTTAAAAAGGGCTAAACTGTGGAAACCCCCATCAGAAAATAAAATTAGCTTGACTTTTTCAATTCCATGATCCAATATCTAAACAATGCCGAGCACAATTTTTTTTCAAAAAATCTGCTGAATTTGGAAGAAGCCTTGACCACTGTCAACTGTCACTCAGAAACCAAGTTCCACAAAGATGAGATCGTTTGAGACTTACACCTTTCTCAAATATTTGACTTTTTGTAGCGCTTCGCGTCGCGCTTTAAACTTTCCCTCGTGCTATATTCTATTGATTATGCCCTTAATACATAAATAACTATTGTGTGTTATTACGTTTATATCTCTAAAGCACTTACCCCTTTTGGATTTCATAATGAACGCTTACGTCTGCCTTGTCGTTTGTAGACTACCTTCTGGAGCATTAATAGTGATAGTTCAGCAATAGAACTCTACTTTTCTTGTTACCTTATTTTCACCGTCAAAATGCCTTGATGGAAGCGCTCGTTATATGCATCACTTACTTCTCCATAGCTGGAAAGAACTTTACATGAGATATTTTGCCGCTAAGTTTCCTTAAACTTGAACCCACGAAATTCGCAAGCTCTCCATAAATTTCTTCACTCTTGTATCCTAAAATGTACCACAAGCAGCCTTAGAGCTTTTCCATGCTGCTTTCTCGTTTTTTACTTTTATTATTGTACTTCTCGTTGGGTTTGTTCCCCCTTTTACACTGATTTCTAAAAGATCTATTGTACTTCCCAGTTCTTCACTTTGCCTCGCTTGCTAATGCGTTTAATGAGTGTTTATCAGCAGTCGGGGTTCGATTGTTGTTTTCCCAAAGTGGTTTTGTAGTATAGTTTTGAGTTCTTTTCGCACTCGCATGATCAGTAAATTGGAGTCTCGTCCTCCGTTTCATAGAATCTACAATAGGTATGTGTTAGTTGCCACCCCTATTGTGTGCATATGACTGTTCATATAACAGTGTCCAGTAGTTATCCTTGTTATGTGTTTTATTTTCTCCCTTCCATCTGCCAGGAGTGCCAGTGTCGCTTTCTTGGACGGTTCTCCTATGAAGTTTCTAAAGTGCCTTGCTTGAGGGTAGTCGTACCAGAATTTGCAATGATTATCTATTAACCAGCTTTTAGTTTGCTCCCTGGTCATGCTGTAAGTTATGTTATTGGTAGGCTCTGGTCCTATCAGCTGGATCATGCTGGCTGATTTTGCTAATTTATCTGCTTTTTCGTTGCCTGGTGACTTGGGACCCACAACAAGCTCAATTTGTTGTGTTCTCCCAGTTGAGCCAGTTTTCTGTGGCATTCATATACCAGTTCAGAGTGAAAACTGGTTGGATGACAGCGCTTTTAAAGATGCTTTGCTATCTGTCAGGATATGTATTTTCCTACCTTTGTAGGATCTGTGCTCCATTAATTGGGCGCAGGTTAGAATTCCTGTTACCTCGGTCTGGAATATTGTTGCATATTGTCTTTGGTTTATGCCTATTGCATTTCCTGGTCCCGTGCCAGAAATACCCAGACCTGTTCCCTTTTCTTGATTCGTTTGTGTACCAGACTTCTGCCTTTAGTTTGGTTAGGACTTCTGCTCCCTTCCACTCTTTCCGCTCTGGAAAATATACTTCGGAACTTTGGAACTGGTAAGATGTCTTTAATTTGTCGGACTTCATCTGCAAGATGAAGTTTTCACGTAACCGATTAAAGATTTTGGTATGGTATCCGCGGTGTCCAGGATAACGAGTATACAGTTGTGTTTTCAGCCTATATGCCCCTAGTCTAGCTTTCGCCTCTAACCTTAGATGTAATGGGGAAAGGTTCAGCAGGACTTCTAACCCGGCTGTTATTGCTATTGCCCCCTTTATTCCAATACAGGCCATTCTTGTATTTTGTTGAGCCGGTTTTTATTTTTAATACTTCTTTCCTTGTGCCATCATACCAAAGCTGCATATGTTACGATAACTCTTGTGAAAAGCCACTATACCAGTTTAGGTGACAGTCCCCATTTTCTCCAAACATTCTTCTGCAGGTCCAGAATGCTCTGCAGCTTTTGCTTGTAACATGTTCCATATGGTGTTCGAATGTCAATTTGGTGTATAAAATCACACCCAAATATCTGACCATCTGCAAGTCTATCCCAGATAGTGTTAAGTTCCTATACTTGGTTTCTTTCCTTGTTGTGATTAACAGAAGCGAAGTCTTTTTTGGGTTTCCGATAGTCCCTTTCACAATGTTAAGCGCCAATTGCATTCTTTCGAATACTACGCCCTCACATTTTCCATGTATGTAGATGGTGACGTCGTCGGCGTAGGCTTGCGTGTATATGCCTTTTTCCTCTAGTTCCTGTAAAAGGTCATCCACCACAAAATTCCACAGCAGAGGTGACAATACCCCTCCTTGCGGGTACCCTCTGGTCGCCGACGCTTTCAACCGAAGCATTGCAATTGAATTTTTCCAAGTGCATGATAAGACACGTCACCAGATAGACAATCCAGCGGCAATTTATTTAGAACATGCAGAATCAAACAAGAAGCAGACTTATGTTCTAAAATTAGATCCTTCAAATGCGCGTTGAAACTTATTTAAAAGCGTACCGAGACGCATTTAATCAAAAATGTTAGGACAATGATGGCCTTGGAAATGACAATAAATCTAACATTTACAAAAGTTTCTGCTAACACTAGAATAGCTGGTTTTTACTGAGTTTATTTCCAAAGTTAGATAAAATTTAGTCATGATAGATTGTAAGTTTGTGCAGTGTAGTATGTCTTATTTCCACAGATTGTAGTTTTGCTTCTGAGAACATACAGTAACTGATATTAATCCTAAAGAATCTCTTAACGCGGTCACGATTTCTCAGTCAACTGGCTCGGTTTACCAAAACGGAGTTTTTTATATCTTCTGACAATTGCTCCGCCACATTATAAATTTGTACTTCTTTGTGTTTGGGACACTTCCCTAATTGAAGAGTGTAAATTCTAAAGGGTCTAAGTGCCAAAATACAAAAATTTTTGTTCTGCACGTCAAAAGGTTCTATGTGCCAAGCCTATTAATACTGTAAAAGCGCTAAGTGCCATCGATACATTTAGTGCTCAGCTGTAGCTCAACAGATGCCGCTATCTGTATGTGCCAGACATGGATATATTAGTACAGGATACGTTCACTACATGTAAACGTACGTCGAATCTTAAAATAACATATCACGGAGTTCGGTACCTTCCCCCATTTCATTCTAACCTGTATCACTTTATTTCTCTCTCCCTTTAGACGTATTTCATACAATGTTTCGTACGCTTAATTTTGATGTTTTGAAATGAAAACGTCAGAAGTGTCATTCAATTTCACAGTTTATTCTTCGAAAATTGAACTTGAGCAATGAGAACGTGCATAATTTGTTCTATTTCTTGTAATTCTTCAAGCGAAGACCTATATTTTCACCGGTGTGTTAAGTAGATAGTTTGTTTAATTAAAACCTTTAAAAAATTATTTCAGTTTTTTTATTGATATTCATATCCCTCATAGCATTAGGAAAGGAATAAATATAAAAAAGTTCCCTATCCAAGCTTTAAAAAGGATTGATTCCCTACACTTAACTTCTGAATGAATTATGAACTGTAAAGTTGAGGTTAACGTTTCCTTTTGCTTCTTCAGCTGCTCGTCCACACTCTCATCATGTTTTTCATCAAATTCGAATGTGGGAAATAACAGCAGTTCATGCAGATGTGTGAGGATTGGAAAAAAATAGTAGGTAACTGTTCGTTATCATGAAAAATGATGCTAACTTGAAAATTTAACTTGTTAGCGGACCTACCAGTTAAACTGTTGTTCACATGGTTTTGATTGCTATAATTATCAACCGTAAAACCCAAAGGCGTTAGCGAGTGAATATCATGCACACCCTCTCATCGAGTGAGGTTATCAAGTGTTGACTGTTGAGGTTATGTTTTCTAATTTGTGTTTATTTATACGATTACTTCTTTTGTACATTTTGCAGCATCTTGAGACCAAAAAGACTGCCTCTGGCACCATGTAACACGAGTTAAATGTATTTTATCAGAATTTCTCTCAATGACGAGTCCAAGTACCTCTCTAAAGGATAGCGCTATACGTAATGCACGCACTGAGAGTGACAGAAATAGATGGTACGTCTTGTTCAACTATAGCAACGGCACGCCGTATCTAGTACTTATATATCTATGGTGCCAGAACATTTTTAAGATCTAAAGGATCTAAGTGCCATTTTGCCAATAATTATTATTTGTGTATTGAATCATGGAGCTACATGACAGTGACAGAAAAAAAGGAAGGAAAAGAGGTGTAGAAAGTGTAATTCATGAAAGAAGACGATTAAGAACTAGTGGTATGGAATATACAACCTACTCGGAAGCAGTAATTTCTGCTAAAGAACCACCTGAAACTGTAAGTTTTCCATTACATTAAATTTATAGGTTATAGCTTTATTTAAAATAAATTTTTATTTTTCTTGTAGGCTGTTTGTCGCTGCAAGCTGCAATGCAAACGTATCGAGTTGGAGCAACAAAGACGTTTGTTTAATGATTTTTATAAAATAAAAGACCCGATAAAGCAAAAGACATATTTATTAGGTTTAATACAAGTTGGTAAAATAAGTCGACGGCGCCATGGAAATTATGACGACCCCACACACAGTCGTCGTCAAGTGACCATATATTATGCTGTGCCCAACGGAAAAGGGGACCATGTTCCAGTATGTCGTAATACGTTTAAGTGTATATTTTTGCGTTGAGTAACAAGAAAATTCAAGGACTCGTCGAAAAAAAGAAGTCAGGAAGTAGTATTTACGAGGATAATAGGGGCAAGGTAAATAAACCTAGAAAATACACTCAAGATATTAAAGATCAGGTAATACAACATATAGAAACATTTCCAAGAGAAGAGAATCATTACAACAGGAGCAAATCCCAAAAACAATTTCTTAGTCCTGATCTAAATATAAACCGTTTGTTTGTTGCTTTTTGCAAAAAGTATCCAGATACTGCAGTGAACTATAGATTCTATTCCGACACATTTCATAGAAATTTTCCTCGCCTTCGCTTCGGAAAACCAAAGTCTGACACATGTTCCACTTGCGATTTGCTGAATTGCAAAATAAGAGCGTCTGATGGTTTAGAACAGAGGTCTTTTAAAGCGAAATTGGAGCTGCACCAACGGAAAGCAGAAAGAGCAAGGCAACAGCTGAACCCTGATAGCCTTCAATCACAAGAACCGACAAGTGACACCTTAGTAATGACAATGGATTTAGAACAAGTGATCTTTACACCAACTTTAACACACAGCGATATGTTTTACAGCCGCCAACTATCAAACTATAATCTTGGCCTACACGTTGCAGACACGAACAAAGCGCTTATGTGTTTGTGGAATGAATCGCTAAGTGGAAGAGGAGGTAACGAAGTTGGATCCGCAATATTGAAAGCACTTCTGTCTCAACAGATTTTTGCAACCAAAGAAAAGCTGATCGTGTGGAGCGACAACTGCATAGGGCAAAACAAAAATCGCATGTTACTTATGGTTTTCATATACCTAGTGGCCACATGTAAATTTGCACAAATTGATCACAAGTTTCTGCTTAGTGGCCATTCCTATCTTCCATGTGACAGGGACTTCGCCTTGATCGAGAAACGTAAACGAGTATGCAAGTTATATGTACCAGAAGATATCGACAAAATGATAAAAGAAGCACGTCACAAAAATCCATTTGAAGTCATGCACTTGGTTAAAGATGATTTTAAGAACCTACAAAAGTTTGCCGATGATTTTATAACAACAACCAAGTTAAACATATCGCAAGCCGTTTGGATACAGATTTCAAATGACAATCCAGGGTTAGTAAAAGTAAAGAAAAGTTTAAGTGAAGTTGCCGATTGGGAAACAACTAATGTTTTGAAAAAAGGAAGAAAGATACAAGACATTCGAACTCATCACATTCCACAGCTTGAGTGCCAGAACAGAATAAGTGCAGCAAAACTGCAAAATTTAAAAGACATGCTTGACTATATTCCACTAAGGCACTACGGGCCGGTTGCAGAAAGCAATGTTAAGTCTCGTGTTAGCTAACATCGCGTCAAAGTGAACAAAATCGCATCAAATTTTGTTTACTAATGTATTAGTTACCATAAAGATTTGAGATTTGATGCGATTTTGTTCACTTTGACGCGATGTTAGCTAACACGAGACTTAACATTGCTTTCTGCAACCGGCCCT
>CALNHX010007140.1:0-78163 GCA_940337035.1 Agriotes lineatus
CAGTTTATTTTTGTATTTGAGTATTTCTTATGAACCATTCTGCATTTAAAATGATGCGTAATACTTTGTTCTGAAAACGTTGAACTTTATTTAGATGTGTTTTCGAAGCTGTTCCCCATATCGTACAAGCGTACATTATTATGGGTCTTATAATAAATTGATTGATATATTAATATTACACATTCATGCTTTAATGATGGTTTTCGGTTCATGATAGGAAACAATAGTGAATATCGGTTGTGTCATTCGTTTATCTTTTTATTTATGTGGAAACCCCATGTCAATCGTCTGTACTCCAAGGTATTTCACTGCATTATCAGGTGGATTCCATTCTATCTCTTCGTTGTTTATTTTGATATTAGAGGGATTACTAAGTCTCCGTAACGTAAAAATGTTTGATTCAGATTTTCCAGGAATTAGGGTGACTCGCCAGTGTTGGAACCAGTCGAGTATGATGTTTACACTTTTTTGTAGGTTTTGCTGGCAGATATTGATATCATAGGCTTGTATAATTAGTGACGTATCATCTGCATACATAGCTACTGTTGTATTATCTAGTTCTGGCAGATCATGTACGTATAAATTGAACAAGATTGGACCAAGTATCGATCCTTGGGGAACACCGGTATTTATTTTTTTGGTTGCTGATAACTTAGCATTTATTCTTACGGCGAAAGTCCTTTCTGAGAGGAATGATCTTAAAATGAGAAAAAGATAATCCGGAATGTTTAGCTTCAGTAGTTTGTAAGTTAACCCTTCTGTCCAGACCTTATCAAACGCCTGCGATATATCAAGAAACATCACCGTGGTGTGGTGTGTTTCTTGCCTTAAAAACCTTTTTCAATTAGTTCTGCAATACGAGAAAGCTGATAAGAGGTCGAGTGATTTTCTCTAAATCCATATTGAAAATATGGAGGTAGTCTATTTTCGTTCATAAATTTAGTCAGGCGATGGTGTATGACTTTTTCCAAAATTTTTAAAAGAGATGGCAGCAGACTGATTGGCCGATAACAAGTTGGAACTTGAGAGTTCTTTTCTAGTTTATGGATCACCATTATATGAACGTGTTTCCATGTATCTGGGAAATAACATGTTCGTAGACAGGCGTTTTATGTAGACTCTAAGTAGATAAAACACTTTTTAGGTCGGTTTTTTAGTAGTATATTAGGAATACGATCATGTCCAGGTGCTTTTCGTATTCGTAGCTTCAGGACATATTTGTATATTTCTCGAGGACTTGCAGGATTGATAAGACCTGTATTTGGGGGAGTTAATTCTGATGTTTCATTGTGTATGGTTTCAGTAAATGTAGCATTTGGTTTTGAGCACCTTGCTGAATGACAAAATCCAAGTTAAAATATATGATATAGAAATTATATATCGCCATCAGATTAGGAAGCTACTGGACTATGTATTCATCATCAACATTAACATTCTCACTGCCTTTTCCTCTTTGAGGAATTTAGGTTCTTATTCCCCCCACGATTGCTAAAGCCAAATTGAGGAATTGCAAAACGGGATGCAGCACTAGATATTTGTTGCCAAGTGGCGTTGTCCAGAAATATTAAGATCATAGATCAAAAATGATTTTCATCAAGTATGGGTATGAAATTGTTTCTAATTTATGAATGCAACTATAAGTCACATAATAATCAAATGTCAAGTTTGACATTTAAGTCTAAATGTAGTTGCATTCATAAATTGGGAACTATTGTATAGTTATACTCGATGAAAATAATTTTTGATAATATTCTAGAAATATGAATAGAACCAGGAAAATTAGATTATTATAATCAGTAACCCCGAAAACTGTCATCATGCTACGTCAGTGAATATGACAAAAATAATAGAAATACAATATTTTACCATTTCCACCTTATCGTTATACGCGTAGCAATACCCATTTTTAATATTAGCCTTTGTATGAACAATTAGAGGAATCAATGATTTCACGGAACACAATTTCCAGACTTCAAACATATGATATTTATTAATAACTATAAACAGGTTGAATAGAAAACTATGATGCTGAATTACCAAAATCAGTTAATTAAATTTTACAAGAAAATGTAGAAAATAGGAAAACGTACAGTAGTAATAGGTGAACGAACATTGAAGCAAATGTCAAAACCTACAAAATACGTTCTACAGTGGCATACGCCACGGAGACAAAGACTTTACGTAGACATAACGCTAAAAGGAAACTCCTGGCCACGATTAGGAATGTTTTAAGATTCAAATCAGAAAGCATCCTATACAATAGAATATATTTCACACAGAGGCGTCAGGAAGTGGAACGAATACGTAACAAGAATGTTCAACAACACCATATTTACCTGAAAGGCGACCAAAGCGATGGATAGACAGCAAGAAGCAAAAATATTAATCTAGTTCATTGTTGTACATTTTAAGAATGTCGACGCATTCATAGTCTTGAACCATCGTCTCTTTTTAGGACGATGAGCGTAGATAATCATACTTCTACAATATTTAATTGGCATATTCTCCCTCTTCTAAAGGGTTAGACATACCCGTGACACTCTACAACGTGCTTAACTGACACTGGAAATAAAAAAAAATAGTCAGAGAGAATGTATTACTTGCCAAGAGTAGCCAACCAAGCAGTACGTAACTGTTCACAACACAACTTTGATTGTCCTCGTTCTTCGTCGGTAGACTATAGAAACGATTCGATCAAAACTATATGTCGTTGAATATTCAGTTCTTCATCTATTTACAAATGAATTAATTATATGGGTAGACAATATATTCTCAGAATTTTAGTCTCTTGACACCTCAATAGGCAAGCCACATGCAATTGCAGATATCCATCAATGAAGGATTTGCAGCAGAAAAGAACCCCCACAGCTGACAATTATGTCGTATTGAAGAAAAAGAGACTTGATATTGCTACATCGAGTTACATATCTAACTTAGATACTAATACTTACGTATTATCACTATTCAGAGGTTAAGAAAATATTTTTTTATAAAAGGGCACTGAGGAGGTGGACATCAAAGTTACGGAAGGACAGTTTATCAGTAAAATAAAGTGGTATTCTGATATGTTTCATCAAAATTACAAATAACAATATGGGTCATATAGCAACGTTGCAACTTAAAAGTATTGTAAAAGTAACGGCAGTGTTTTTATGTATTGATTATATCATTATTTAAATTTATGATAATAGATGCCTTAGTCATTTGTGTAAACCTCATTAATCTGTGTTCGCATATAAACAAGTAACGAGGTCGATGAGATAATCATAAATCAATTTTTGAGGAAGTTTTGTCGGTGGTCTGCGATATTTTGCTTTTTCTGACCTAACAATACTAGCTCGTATATCCCTCAGATATGTACGTAGAATATTACCCCTTATGTAACGGTTAATGCGTTGAAAGTAGATTCTACAAATAAATGAAGCAAAAAAGATTTAAATAGATACTTATATACAAAAATTGGCTTTTGGGAATATTTAAGGAGCAAAATATATTCTTCTGTAAATTAGCTACTACTATGTTATAAATAAATGTATGGGTCAAAATGATTCTTTCTCGCCTATGCGAAGTAACTTCAAAGACAATCCATTTTTGATAGTTAAATATTTAAACTAAATAATAAGATATTTAAGAGATAATTAGAAGATTTTTTATAACTACTCATTACCGGAATCGCCTGCATATGCAATAATAGTATAATCAATACTTCATAATAAACTAACTTACGATGACACTTCCTGTCTTTTTATTATTTAAGTTAAACATTTTCTAGTTTCACATACTTCTAATGATTTTACATTCTATGATTTTTAAGAGTTGTTTATTTTTATTCTTTTGGATTTCTTTGTTTACCTTATTCAACATTTTCTTCTGAAAATTCTTCGAAATGGTATCCTCTCGGAGATCCGGATCAAGAACAGTTTTTCCTCCGGATATTGACATTTTAGAAGAAGCCATCAGTGAATCTGAAGCTGCAGTTGAAAAATTCAATATTGTGGCTCCTTCTTTCTTTCCATATCGTAAGTGCTGCAGCCGATTGTATTGAATTGGATTAATGGATTAACCAGGGATACAGAATGATATCAAATAGACTTCATTATAAGGAGAAGGAAGCTATACCAGATAATAAAAAGTAAGACATGCTCAGGAGCAGACATTAATTGTGACCATAATATCTATTTGGCGTTTATGAAGTACAGAATAAAGTATAGCATATTTTTAGACATACATGAAAAAAGAAATGGTTTACAAAACACAAAAAAATCAACATAATATCAAATATCTGTCAATCAAAAACTGTTTGATGATGATAACACGCCTGCTGTAGCTAGAAATAAAAATTAAAAAGAATCAAATGCGATTACTACAACTACAACAGCTCTAAGTATAACAACGAATGCATCACGAAAACTATGGATAAATGGAAAAGTTAGAAGATTAATGGAGGAAAGAAAAAAATATGAAAATGTAAAAAAGAAGAAGATAAATAGAAACTTAGAAAGCTAAGAAATTTCATCAATAGAGAAGCCAAGAATGCAAAAGAAGAATGGTTAAACAACATCTGTAAAGTGATAGATGAAACTTAATTGAAGGCAACTGGGAAAGATAACACAACTTAATTAATAGGTATTTTTCTCACACGAAGGTAAAAGCCAGAAAGAGAAACTTTGATCGAAGAAAATCAAATAAATCAAAAGACAATATAACTGTAAACATTCTGTCGCACTCATCAAAAATACTTACAGGTATTTTACAAAAACAAATAGAAAGGAGAATTGGAGCAAACTTATCAGACTACCAGTTTGGTTTCAGAAACAACAAGAGAACTAGAGAGATCACATTATGTTTCCGTTTACTGATATATGATTTCAGAATTAACAAACAACTATACATTTTTTTTGTTGACTTTCAAAAAGCATTTGATTGTGTACGCTGGAAACCCATGTTCAAAATACTAAAAGAAATGCAAATTAACAGATATTAGGACATAATATACAGTCTCTACAAACAACAACAAAAAACAGAAACAGAAATCAATAATAGTCAAAACATTACAAATTAAAAAGGGGTGGGATAAAAATACAACCTATCACTGTCCTCATTTAATGTATACAAAGAAAAACCTATAGACGAATGTGAAGAATTGTGTACAGGTATAGCAGTAAATTAACAGAGAACACAAATGCTGAGTTTTGAAAACGGCATGATAGTTCTCACTATACTATATTTTCCGAATCGAGTTGCAAATACCAGCTGTAACTAGATCACTAATATGATTTCGCAAAAAATTGTACCTTATAAACCACGTGAGTTAAGAATTCACTCAAAGAAATGAGCCACTCGCATGTACGGACTCATGGGCCAAACTTTCATTTCGTAAATAAACATTTGCTTAATTCACCTGCCTTAAATATCTATTATTCTGCTGGTTGTGTGGCACATAATATTTATGAATCGAGGACGTAAAATAGGCATTATTGGCCCGCGCAGTAAAGATGATAGCACGAGTGCTGTTACACGATAACGGCCAATAACAGCATATTACGTCTGAGGTAAAGTCGAATGCAGTCTTATACTGCTGGTCTATAGTTCAGCCTCAGGAAAACGGACAGGCTGAACAGATCTATATTAAGGCCTGCTTAGACGGACTAAGAAGCTAGAAAGAGAAGACTGTAAATACGAGTAAGAAAGTGTTGCAGTGTTTCGTACTGCGAAGAGCCACTAGCAAAATAAGCTTTACAGCTTTACATACCAACATTATTGCGCGAAGGAAAGCCTTAAATTATTACGTATTACAGATATTAACCATACAAGTTTGATTATGAGCATCTTAACGAAACGAGTTTGATTGCCAAAACGAGGCTGTGAGCCGAGTTTTGCGGCAATTAAACGAGTCTCGTTAAGTGCCATAAGCAAACGTGTATGGTTCAATATTTTATCTTCATTAATAAATTCTAGTTCAATGGATTTTTTTATATAAAAAGAGTGCGGTAATATTTATTACCGCACTGAGTGCGGTAATGAAGCTCTTAGCGATACTAAAATTAATTTGATTAAGAGTCTATAACAACACCGATGAAGATAAATTACTTTATCTTCATCAGTGTTGTTATAGACCCTTAACCAAATTAATTTTAGTATCGTTAAGAGCTTCATTACAGCACTCAGTGCGGTAATGAATATTATCGCACTCTTTTTGTATAAAGAAATACATTGAACCATGATTTATTGATGAAGATAAAATATTGAACAATGCACGTTTGCTTATGGCACTTAACGAGACTCGTTTGATTGCCGCAAAACTCGGCTCACCGCCTCGTTTTTGGCAATCAAACTCGTGTCGTTAAGATGCTCATAATCAAACTTGTATCGTTAATATCTATTACATTTTCAATTATTCATAATAAATTACATGAGTAAGAAACAAATATAATACAATTATAAATTAATAAAATTACGATTTGTGTTCGGGGCGTGAAGTGCTCCCTATCGTGCAAAAGTGGCACGTTTAAGCATCAAAATCGGGATTTGACGTTCGGTAGTACATATTTTTTAATGTGACAAGTCAGACAATGCTGAATTCAAAAACAGTTATTTTTTTCTAGAGATACGCCGTATTAAATATTTACTCTGAGCCAGTAACTTTCCGCCAATATTGTATCATTTTGATTCAGGGAAATCGCATTTTAATGACTTGTTATTAACTATCGTGCTGATGCGACGCAATGTTTTTTTACCTTGAGCAGATTTTTTTATTGAGTTTATGAGGCATTTTTCATAATATGTCGTAGTACAGAAGGATCCTGTATTGACATATCGAAATATTATTTATTATTGAAATTAATAACATTTTGCTTAAACGTAGGTATTACAATAGCACAATAAAAGATGTCTTTAATATGCTGAGTGCATCGGCATCTGTTGCTTAACTTTCAAACACCCCAAATACCTCGACAATTTAAAAAATATCTTTGTCGAATCGTTTACGAAAAATATAGTAATTTAGTAGCAAACGCAAAATTATAATTCTCTTCTATAAAAACGAAAGTTTCTATTAAGAATGTGCTTGAACCCAGTATCTGCAAACTACCTAGATGCCGTTGCTACCCTCCAAATCAATCTGATATATACTATATGGTTGTCTCATCACAACACAGGCTTATAGTTTGTGCTCCCCTGTTATAGTTATTTGTACAAAAATGATCTAATAATATATTACAACACTACTGCGTATTATCTCATCCGTATTCAAAATTGTGTTGTCAATCGACACATATTCAAATCCCAATCAAATATATTAGTAATTTTCATGTACTTATTTGAGAAACAACTACATCGGCGACGGTGTATTTACAGGAATTGATTTTTAATTATCGGGGCAGGAAATTTTCAATCATGGCGGAAACTAACTTTATGGTTGTACGTGACATTAAACAGGGATGCATCAAGTAAAGTATACACGATTATGTACTGCAGTTTTCAGTAAACCGTTTGAAGCGAGCTTGCAATTTGAAATTTAAATGAAATAGTACACATTTGACAATTTTTAGTTAAAACACCTGAATAGGGAGGTTAAAACGCTGTTCACGAATTATCATGAGTAACTAACTACCTGTTGCAGCTTTTATTTGAACTACTGCATTTGATAGGACGGAACTTCACCCGTTCAATAACATTTAGCATTCCAAAGAAGGGAACTCTAATAACAATAGCGATGTTATGTAAAAATTCGATTTAATTTAAACTAAGACGGCTTGGCTTGTTCAATTTGTTTCAATTTAAACTAATGTTGCTAAATCACCGCATTTGCTTTCTCGCCACTTCCTTCCACTACTTAATATTCGCACCGCTGTAGTATTTCCTGCTTTGTATTCACAGGGATTTGTAATGAATTAGAAGAATTTGGATCTACTGGAACAATTTCCATGCTCAACGACATGCAGGACGAGCTTAAATAGTATGTACGCAAGTGGCAATATATTGCACTGGCAAACAATATGTTGTCTTTAGTTACTTTTTAATGAGCTATAATTTTTTATTATTAATTTTCCACACGTTGAGCCGTCATAAATATGGTAAAGTCTACGTTGCAGCGCCTTCAATATGCTTTGTAGTTTGTACCTGATGTAGTGATATTGATCGGTTTTTTAAATTTATCTTTTTATTTTATCAAATTAAAATTGTCCTTTTTATGTTATAGAATATCAGTAATTGTTATTAGTACTAGCTCCTGAAAAATCAAGGGTGGATTCCTTTATCTAAATTGCTTATTTCTGAAATTTGATGTTCTAATTTTTTTAATATCATTCCCATAAGTCAAAATAACTTACGTCAACTATATGTCAAAACAGATTTGAAATCAAAATGACAAATACCTGAATAATATTAAAACAGTAAGTAATTCTTTCATAAGTAATTCACTTTTTTATAGTATGTATTTCCTTTTTTAGTTATGACTTTAATACGAAAATCACCCACCTTTCACTTGGTTTCCACAATGTTCTAGACGTCAACCAAACGGCTCCTCTCAGCCTACTAATTGAATCTCTCAAGCACCTTCCCGCACTGAAAGGCCCCACTAACAGACAAGACCTTTCCTACAGTATGCAGCCAACAGACTAGGTGTCTGCAGATTGGGTCTGTGTGTGTCTGCTAATTTCCTGGAATGCGCCTCCCCGATCGATGTTGTTCTCCTCCGGAACTCTCCCTTAGCACCGAACAACTTGACGTAATCCAATTTGATTAATGTATTATGTCAAATGTACTTTTCCAATAATCTTGACTTATTATTCTTCTCCAGCTATTCACATTTGTAGATTAATTATGCTTGCCATTAATTTTTATACCATTCTTGTAATCTTCATTAGTTTTATGTCTTTAATTATTCTTCTTATTTTAAATTTCCACTTCTTACTTCACCACGACAATTTTATTACTAACCTTTTATTATCCAAACATTCTCTCAATAAAATAGGGTTTATTTTTAATATTTTAATCACACCAAATTATTTTTGCTAAATTTTCAAAATTTGTTATTTTTCAATCATCGAAATAAATTACTTAACGATATCAACTTACCTCCTTATACACTCTATCTTATAATATTTTATTAAAACCTACTAAATTTCTAATCTATTACAATTAAGTATTTTATTTGTTACGCACTTGTAAACATCAATTTATCAAAACACTGTATTAAGCAAGAAAGTTTACTTTAACAAGTTACTAACTTGTAAAATCTTTAAAAGTTAACTATCAGTTTTACAAGCGTGCTCATAGATAAATGATAGCGTGCAAAGCCAGAGTTGTCTCCCTTAGTATGTGTCATATTGATGAATTTAATTGCTTGTCAGTTTGACATTTTGAATAAATGGTAAATCTCTAGTTATTTACAAGTAAGGAGCAAATAAAATATACAACAATACACGCAAGGTAACAGGTTTTACTGGCTCAAGAAGGCGTGTAGTTCTATTCGCCAGTAAGAACCCTCTTACCAAGCTACTAATGTTAAATACTATATCATTCCTTTCAAGCTTCAATTCTTAAAATATTATATTATTTTTGAATCCATCTGTTTTTCAAATAGCCATTTTCCACTCAATTATAAATTATCTTTTACTTTATAATTGAATAATAATTATTCACATTTTCACTTTATATTTGAATAGATCTAAATTTTTTTCAACCATTGTAATCCCTTAATCTTTTCTAAAATTTATTCTAACACCCCTGTGTATATCATTACAATATTTTGCAGCTTTTAATAGCTTTTGGTTTGGAGCTGTCAGATATTTAAGTCAACTATATTTAGTTACTGAATTCTATACCGGAAGAAGAAAAAGCGTCAGTGCAAGTTACACATCGTTAAAAAGAATTATGGAGAAATGGCAAATCCAAGAACTCTTGGGCACTGTTTTTCAAAAATTATATGAAATTATGGCAAATTACAAAGTGGAAAGGCTTATGCAAGTGGCACGAGAAATACTGTTATTTTGATCACGTTCTTGCTGAAACACCATGGAAGTGTACTGTAAACGCGTGCCTATAAATCCAATCCTGCCATGTTCACAGTTGTCATATGTTCATCCTCCACAAAGTTTACAATTTATACCCAATTTTGTTAAAATTAGTACGAGTACTGGTTCTTCCAAATACGGTTATATCACCACTTGGCAATACCTATCATTTAATAATATAAATATATATAGGCGCATGCCATTTAGGTTCTTACCTGTGTAAGTTTTCTCCACCCTCTCCTGTATTTCGCCTTCTTTCTCAATCTATAATATACCGCGTGATTATAAATGCTCTTCCATCAAGTTGCCTTTGAAATATTTGTTGTATGAATACATGTTGGTGGCACTGTAAGTCTATGTCATATTCGAGGTTAGCAGGTTAGGTTTTGCGTCAGTCTGTGTCAAAGCAAAATTTCAAAGGCAACTTGATGGAAAAGCATTTATAATCACCCGGTATAATTTGTCTCACTCTTTAGATCCTATATCATAGCCTCTAACAATTCTTCTTGGCCTTACTCTTTTTTTTTCGAGTATGCTGTTCTTGTTATACTTCTTCCACTCTCCATGCATTCGAGGTGGCCCAACCATTGGAGTTTTTTGTACTCTCTACTTCAATTGTTACTCTTTATTACTCCTCCTTTCCCAGTCACCTTCTGTCTTGCCCTAAATGTGCGTCACATATTTCGCTCTCATACCTCAACGTTATTTTCTAGTTTCTTATTAACTGCTCACTTTTCACAAACGTAGAGAATGGTAGGTCTTAGTACTGTTTTGTAGATCCTCTCTTTGGACCTGCTTGATACACGTAAATATGTTGGCCTAAATATTCTCTTTAGCGCTCCACCACACTTACTACTTCTCTTTAGTCTTCGGCCTATTTCACAATCTTCCTCAGCTTTGTTATTTATCAACTCTCTTAGATATAGAATGATATCTATTCCATCGAACGTCAGCTACTCATTTATGGCCCTATTGACGTGTAATTCACTTCTTTATGACAGGATGGAGAGTTATGCTTTGATTTTTTTACTGTTGATGAATCTACTTACACTTCAACCTTTTCATATATGATGTCGAGGTATTTCTTTTTCTCCTGATTGTTTTAAATTTGTCGTACTCATCGCCATTTACTTAATGAATATTCCATCATCAATCAGTTTTGGTTACCCCCGGCATAAATCATTCTATTATAGTTAAGTATTTTTAATCTTAAAATTTGATGTAGCTATAGTGTATTTTATGATAAATTCTAATATCTACAAAGTAATAATAAACAACTTTATAGGATTACTCCTCCTAAAATATAGTTTTTGATTGTTTTTAGAACTTATATGTTTATTTTACACAATGCGATTTAAGCACGTTGATGCTTTATATATATTATCAATATGCATACACATATTTTAACTTTGAAGAGGTAGGTAAATAAGTAGAAAAATATTTATGGTTACATAATAATGTAATACGTAGTGGCGCCTATAGTTGTTTTTATTGGCGGTTACGTATCTTAGCATTACGACAGGCTCCTATTTTAAGCACATCGAGATGAGGAACAACAATAACTTTTTTATGTGAATAAAATTGACAATCAATTGATAAATAAATAACGCTTTTGGTTAAGCCAAAGACAATGAAATGTATAGCAATGTCAGAAAGAGTGATGTATAATTTGCATTAATAACTATTGCGTAACAAAGCTACTATATTAAAGATGACTTATGTTAATTTTTAAAAATAAAAAGGTAAAAAGTGACTAGATAATGATAATATCAGAAAACATGCGAGCCATTCGTTTAGAAATTAGACATTTTATTTCGTTGAATAGTACATACTGATATTTTGAATAATACCTGAAACACCAATTAACTGAAAAAGTTCTATTCCTAAATTAATGTACTAAGTGAAAATATACAGAAACATCGAAAAAGATTGGCAACCTCACAACCACGAAATATGGGCAACCAGTGGTACTCGTGCCCCAAGTAACCTTGTTTGAGACTCGCGTACTTGCGTTCTATGTAAAGTTTCTTCCCCAAAAGCTTTTTGAAGCATGAAATCCATTTCAACGGCCGTTTCCCCTGAAAGAAGACAGCATTTCACACATACTCTTTGTTCTATATTATCAGTCATTAGGAAAATCGTCAAACTTGCTTGCACACACTTGAAAAAGTCACAGAAAAAAACAGTCATCTCAGAACCGCTCTACTTGATACACCGAATCCGAATAGTAAGGTCACTATATCAATAAGGTACCGCCATTCCATTCCTCGCGTAAGAATGTGAGAAAATTGTGAGATAAGGATAACAAATACAAAATTCCCAAGTGCAACAGGGAAGACACTAGTTTTTGGGGATTTTCTTTTTGGTGTAATGGCACTTGTAAAGTGAGGAATCTGTTAGGTTATGTGTTTTTATCCCCAGTTGGAGAAAATTGTGCGACAAGGATAGATATAAAAAAAATCACTAATGGCGGTACCTTATTGATATAGTGACCTTACCGAATAGTGTTGACTTGCGACATCTTCCGGAACATTGCCAGAACTTCCCTTTCGCATCACATTCGAATTCCGATTTCTTCTGGGTACCCTTTCGTAGCATCAAAATTGGGTGACATTAGATGTATATACCAGTAGGTGTGGTTCTTACACTATAAAGTCAAAAATTCGTGGGGATAGCACTGAACTCCATTATTTATTGAATTTAATAGAAAACTGAAAATATATATGTATTTGAGATTCGATAAGCAAACTACTTCGTTTTTTGTGATTTCATCCAGACTTCTCTAGGTGTATTTTCTACGTGGTTTCCTTTTCTAGTCTATGAAGGATACAAGGTTTTTCTAAATGCTAAGCTTAATGCGTCGAATATAGAAAATGAGCTAGGAGTTAACGTATTAGTCCAAAAGATAACATGATATTCAGATGTCTATAAACACAGCGTGAATACTCTCATACAGTCATAGAAGATAAATCGAAGTTAAACAAAATCTTATAAGAATGTAGCCATATAAACAAAAGAAATTAGAAAAAAGTATTAGTAGAGAAACGGCCAGCACAGCAGCATAATATCAAAAATCTCTCAAAAAGGATAGTTATTAAAATTTATATAAAACTGTGTGCTAAAACCTAAATTTTGTTAAATTACAACCTGTCCAATATTGCTTATGTGAACTCTTAGGTAATGTCTGACATCACAAAACTGGAAGTACGAAAGCTCTATTGCTAATGAAGAATAGCAAGACACCTGGAGAAGATAAGCTAACTAAAGAAATCATTTTGTATGGCGACTAGAATCTTTTAGAATCTAATACCACCATTTAAAAAAAAATCCTGCAAGTGAAAACCATTGCGCCTATTAGTTTGTTGTCTCATTTATACAAAAGTCTTACCAATCTCATCACAATTCATCTGACAAATTGAACTTCTAGCAGCTAATAAAGCAGGCCAGGTTCAGGAAGGCTTATGTTACCACAGGCTATGTGCAAACAGTCCGGAGTTCCAAGTACAACGTTTATAGACTACGAAAATGCCGCGATTGAGATGGAAGCAATAGGAAGAGCCTTAGATAACGCAAGAATCGATTCAAGATATCCTACATTCATAAGAAGTATATTATACCAATATATCACACTAAAAGTCAAAGTAAACGAACAAAATAGAAGTTGCAAGAGGAGTGAGGTAAGGTGACACGGTATCTCCCAAGTTATTGACCTTGGCCACGGAAGATATCTTTACATGTCTAAACTAGATGATAAAAGTTTAAATAATTGTAGATAGGTTAAATTAAATTTCTTGTAATTCGCGGAGGACATCGTACTCCTCAGTACAGAATTTCCAGAAATTTAGAGAAGGCACACCAAATTAGAGAAGCAATCCTTAAAGGTCGGTTCAAAACAGATGAACTTCCAAAAAAGAAAGGTTGGGCACAACTACAAAACCACGAACGCTTACGCGAAAGGCAATGCAATCAAGAAGGATGAAGAATATGCGTAATATCTAAACATTGGGTTAGCGAAGCAAAGTCAAACTACAGAAATAGTCCGCAGAACCTGCTTAGCATAGGCGGCTTTCGGAAAACTCCCTCGAATTCTTAAGTCTGATATTTCCAACTGCCTTAAACGTGAAGTTTTTGACAAATGCATTGTTCCAGTAAAAATATATGGCCTGGAATCTCTAATAATTACTAACAAAAGCACCAACTAACTTCCAACCATACAAGGTTATTTGGAACGTTTGATGCTTGCACTTCGCCTACAAGACAGACAAAGAAATGGTACCATCCGTGCCAGAACAAAAGCAGAAGAAGAAACGGGCGGCAGGCTTAAAAAGTGGTGTTGGGCGGGACATGTCGTCTGCTAAAGCAGTGAGAAATGGGCCATGTACTATCCTGGCGATCAATAATATCCAAAAGGTGTATTGCCCATTCACTACATCGATGGACAGATGAATCGTCGAAGACCCCAGAAGAACCCCAACAACGAACACGGGACTATCAACTTTTGAAATTATTGTAGGAGATATCTAGCAGGTGACAGACGTGGGTTGATACCAAAGAGGAAGATATGAAGAAAAAAAGAAAGAGGCGAAGAAGAAAAAGGTCTTTACGAAACATTTAAGATATGTTATTAAAATGACAAAATCACTGGTAACGCATTCGATTGCTGCAGCACAGTATATTTCACAACATGGTATCTACTTTACAAACTTGGAGTCAACAAGAAATTAGTAGACAATTACGATAGTGTATCAAAATGGTTAATAATTGGTTTGTTATAGAATAAAATGTGGAAGAAGATACAGACAGCTACCTTAAAGAACAAGATGGCAGAAGAAGCACAGGTGGTTATATGTTTTTAAACATTAAACGCCTCAGAATTTCACAGCATTAAAATCGCGTACAACAGTAGTCTACAACTAAATATCTTGCATGGATTTTTTCAGGAAATTGTATACAATCTGATTTAAGAAGGAAAAATTGTCCGTCAAATTTTCAGAAATAAATATTCATGGAAAAAGGGACGTCAAAGTTATGTAATAGAAAATTGAAATGTCTGTCGGTGAAAAAGATTAATGTAGGTGTCACGTCTTACACAACACAGACATGGTGCAAAGAGCCAACACCAAGTTTTGCTTGAAAATGAAGGCAATGGGCACAGAGACATTCGAAATGTTAAAAACTATATACAGCAACGAGTATTTTCGAATGGGTTCCCTGGTTTTATGAATGCCTGGACGATCTTTCCGATTATCAGAATCTGGGTAGTTCGATCACAGCCAGAAACCCGGAAGCGACTATTTGTAGCCGCTGACTGATGCCAACATTGAAAATAATGGAACAAAGAATCTGCCTTAAAGCCATTGGAAACATTAAGGAGAACTGTTTGGGGAAACGGTGTGTGCCAAAGTCGTCTCGCATAACGTGATCCTTGAGCAAACAGCACATCTCGCACAGTGACTTAAATTTCCTGAATTTAGTTGTTACTTGTGATAAGTCATCGTGCCTTCAGTACCATCCAGGAAGCACGAGACGAAGCATGAAATAGTGATCGAAGACGATTCCCAGACCAGAGAAATTTCATCTCGAAAAATCGAAAGTGAAAACCACACTGTCTTTAACAATACAATGCATCATTCACAAGAAAATGTGTGACACCAGGTGTTACCGTCACTAGCATTCTAGCATTTTGTGTTAACTGTCAAATTGTTTTTGGCGAAAAAAGTGTCGCAATATAGGAACATCCTCCCCTATTTGCCGACTCTGTCTCCAGCGGACTTCATGATGTTTCCTCAGTTCAAATTCACCTTAAAGGTTCACAGGAATTTTACCACCGAACTGAGCGCTCTTCATTGTGGCAAATTTAAACAGGCTTTCTGAAACTGATATCGTTGATTGCAACGGTGCGTAGAAGGATTAGGAATTAGAATTAGGAATACTTTCCTCTACGTCACATTCTCTGTATTTGATGAGTTCCGTTTTATATTTGTTTAACCGTGTATGTTAGATCTGTATCGTAACTTAACTATGATGGTTTAAAAATACAATACACAAAACACGGGGCGGCGCGGATTACTTTTTTATTACACGTCTCAGCGCTCTTTGTAGAAAACAGGCTATTATTGTAGGTAGAAGTATTTATTTTTATTCGTCCTTGAATATTTTTCACTAGTATATACATACTTTCTCAAACTTCTTCGTGCTCTGCTAGATCTCCAATAAAATAAGTTCTTGTTGATTTTTAATTTATTTAGTTAATGTTTATTTATTTAATTTGGTACTCAGCCAACAGCCGTTAGGCCAATTATAGGCGTCGCTGTACATTTTATGGGGACTTCCAATCCCACTAACGACTGTCATGATGTTATTATGAAATCCGATACCAACTATTTGCATGGCATCCCATCCCATCTAAGTTCTGACCAGAAAGAGCGTTGCTTCACTCTTTTGATCGAACGTGAACGCTTGTTGATAACGGAAGTAGATTTGTCTTCCGAAATGTTCATGTTTTAATATTTTTCATTTTGTAGTGTGGCGAAATACCCAAAAAATAGCATAAGTAGGTACATACTTTGTTCACTAAAACTTCTTTCAAATATTCTCATATATAAATCACGAAATCATTCTAAAGGCAAAAATTATGTAAGACATTGAAACAATGAACTTTATTTTTGTACTTTTTAGAGAATTCATTGGTTGTCGCATTCCTTATTTAGTTGGTATATCTATTGCTCATACAGTCGTATATGATAGGGAACCAATCTTTGAAACTGTATGTAATTTATAGAATATTGTTAACAATTCAACTAATGTATTAGTTTTTACAAATACACGTTGTGAATTTTTAGTTTAAAATATGGCAATTAAAAGTTCATTGTAAGTTCAGTATTGCATGTGATGTACGTGGGAAAACAACCTATAACACGGCCTCCTATATCTTAGTAAGGTTGAGATCAGATAAAACCAATGTACTGGTCTAGAACTTTATTGGTACAAAAGCAGCTGTGCTATTAAGAGCCATTATGTTGTTCCACATCTCAGATAGCTAGATGGCATCTAAAAATCGCGGGAGTACATTTACGAGCATGTTTCGTATTGTCTGGAAAATCTATCATACAGTGGTTAACCTTTAAATCGGAAAATTAAAGAATTTACAATCCAAAAAATAGTTAACATTTATGTCGTGATATGAGCCTATTAGTCCACTGCATTTAGGCCGAAACTACGGAATAATTCATATCAAAGCAAATACGGTGTTTTCAGGTGTGTTTCGGTGTCCTGAATAGAAGTAGAAAAAGTCCCGAGGTTGGGGTTGTACGCTTAAAATTTGGCAACGCTGTAATGGGCTGAAATTGGGCTCAAAAATATTTTTTCGCGAATATCTCGGTATCCATCGACTCTACGATAAAAATACATCAGAGCGAAAATAAAGGTAAGAAAATTGTCTAAAAAAAGATAGAGGGTCATTTTTTCGTAGAGGCGATCGTTTTTGTCAAAAAATCGACTGAAAGGTCATACTCTAAGAAAATATTTCATTTGTAGCCGTTTTATCACACGGGCGCATAAAATGTTTGAAAAAACCATTATTCTATTACAAGTACCGTGAGATCATTTAAAAACGGGACAGAGAGTGCCGTGGAATTTCTGTTTTAGATTCAAACTTTGGTTAACAGCCATTCGAAGATGTTAAAGCATCGAACGTCATCGAAGAAGTAAAATAAAAAACCGAGGGCCCCCTGCACAACTGTGAGTGCAATAGTTCGAAATGATTACCATCGCAAAAAAAATCTTACGAGCGGAAAGGATGGGAAAATGGGAGAAATATTTAGTCTGTGTAAACCAAATGATTCCCCATTTTCATGCGGCTGGACATTTTCTCTACGCAAAATCTGCATATTTATATGTGCAAGAGATGGAAGGTCTGGAAAATTCAATGGACAATGCAGCTTTTCACCAACGACTTTTGCTCAGTTAAGCGCTCTGATAAATATTTCTGTGGAACATATACTATATACTGATATGATAATTGCAATCTTTGATGAAATCGTCGAAATCAAAAGGAGGTTTCACACGTGGGAGGACAAAAGAAAGTGTCGTCAATAAATGGGTGTTCAGTTTACTGACTGCTAGTAACATCAGCGAAGGAATCGCCCTCTGTTTTTTATTTCAGCAATTTTTTCAACAAATAACCATTTTACTTCTTCGATGACGTTCGATGCTTCAACAGCTTCGAATGGCCGTTAAGCAAAGTTTGAATCTAAAACAGAAATTCCATGGCACTCTCTGTCCCGTTTTTAAATAATCTCACGGTACTTGTAATAGAATAATGGTTTTTTATTTCCTTTTACGATAAAGGAAGTATTGGATTCACCCCAAAAATTCGAAATTGAGTTTTCAACAGATCTTCACGTTTTAGAGTCTTCTGAACCCACAAAATATGTTTTTGTTCATTGGTCTGTCTGTCTGTGTGTGTGTCTGTCTGTCTGTGTGTGTGTCTGTCTGTGTGTTTGTCAACAGAGTATCTCAAAAACGAAAAGAGGCATGACGTTGAAACTACATATACAGTGAATTTATTTTAATGTTTAACATAGCAGTTGCCGGGGTCGGTAGCTCAGTGGTAAGCATCCTGACTACTGATCGAAGGGTCGCGAGTTCGATTCCCGGTCCCGGTGAGGTTTTCAAAAATAAAAAAATGCAGGTGAAAGCTTCTACAGAATTCCATCATTCGGAAGTGATGTAAAGCCTTGGGTCCCATGTTACTACGATGTGTAGCATGTAAAAGATCCCTAGCTAGGGTTGGAACTCCTTAGTCTCGGCAAAATTCTAAGTAGGACTTTGACCATATGACCAAAGCAGTCGGTGTCTAAGGTACCTGGTACTCTGCATGTCTAGACCTTGTCCATTAACAAACAAACAAACAAACAAACAACATAGCAGTTTCGTTTCTATGCTAGCATTTAATCATACTGGTCACTTCCATAGTTACCAATGAAATCAATAGATTAGAGCGTTTATTTTACGAGTTAACATACGAATTTCAATTAGGTACTTGCTAATAAGAAACTTTAATTTTGTTACCGGAATGTAGGTATGCAACTAAAAAGTAGATACCTAGGTACAACTCACAAGTTGTATCTTTTCTTCAGTGGTATGCATTAGAATAACTTTTAATTGTCTTTTTCACTAGTAATAATTCCTATGTTAACTCGTAAACTACACGCTATAATCTATTGGGTCTTATTTGTAACTATCGAAATTACATGTATGATTAAATTGTGGCATAGAAACGAAACGCTGATGTTAACTATTAAAATAAATTCCCTGTATTAGTTTTGTGTACTATGTAGATGAGGCAGCAAGCTTTTGATAAAAATCGCATAACTGGAAGTAGGTGTTTACTCTTATGATTTCTCAGTTTTTTCGATTTTTTCAAAAACGGTTCAAAGATTTTTTTTCAAACTTTACATTTTTAATGTGTATTGATGTGAGATAGGTGATTTTCCAGTTGAATACTTCTAAAATGGATTTCTTTTGTTTTTTTTTTCTATTTTTTTATTAACTCCTATTTTATATAGAACACCCGGTATATTATTACATTTTTAAATTCAGCTTAAAATTTTCGAGAAAATTTGTCTCTTCGACTAACGCTCTATTTTGTATGGTTTCTGTAGAATTTGTAATTTTTAAAAATTTTTGACAAGTACTTAAAAATTAAAAATAAAATTTTTGGCTAATTACAAGATCACTGTAAAAGGAAATTGTGTGAGTGTATCACACCTGATTTTTTTCAAACATTTTATGCGTCCGTGTGATAAAACGGCTGGAAATGAATTATTTTCTTCGAGTAGGATCTTTCAGTCGATTTTTTGACAAAAACAATTGCCCATACGAAAAAATGGCCGTCTATCTTTTTTTTTAGATAATTTTCTTACCTTTATTTTCGCTCTGATGTATTTTTATCGTAGAGTCGATAGCTACCGAGATATTCGCGAAAAATTATTTTTGAGCCCAATTTCAGCCCATTACAGCGTTGCCAAATTTTAAGCGTACAACTCCACCCTCGGGACTTTTGCTACTTCTATTCAGGACACCGAAACACACCTGAAAACACCTTATTTGCTTCGATATGAATTATTCCGTAGTTTCGGTCTATTTTTGACTAAATGCAGTGGACTATATCGACCATTAGTTTATGTGTTTCGTAAGTAATGGTGCAAACGCGAAGTGTACATTCTGTAGATCAAAATGTAATGACTAAGCAAAACACTCCGTAATTAAATATTACTCGGTAACGAAATACAGGGAGGATTGAAGTTAAATTTATTTTTAATACTTTCTGTAAAACTTACAAGGGGTGCTAGATTAGACCCGATTGACATCAATATTTGCCCTATTTTTTCCGGTTACTTCTTGTCATTATGATATGAAAGTCTTACACTCTGGCTATTTCTAAATAAAAAAATGAGGCGTGGTCACCGCACGACTTGTGAAAATTGAATTTTCTGATTTTTTTCAAAAACTATACTTCTACAAAGAGGTTTTTTAGAAAAAGTTGTATATAATTATATAATATAGAAAAGTTTTTAAAAATATTGCCACTATTCATTTTTAGAGAAGAAATTTTTGTAAAAATTACGCTTTGCGGTTTTTCCAAAAACTAAAATTCTTACAAAGAAACTGATATGGAAAAATTCTCATATATGATCCTGTTGTATGAAATTGAATGATTTTTACCCAACAATTTTCCCGAAAAACGAAAAAAATAAGAGTAAAATATAACTTCCTCTTGCTTAATTTTAACCAAAAATCACCGGGATCCATGAATTTATATCAAAACGAAGATATACATTTTCAGGGGGATGGATTCAACCGTCTGAGCTGTAGAGAGGACAAAGACAGACTCACTGACTCATAGACCCGCAGACTGACAGACTCATAGACAGTCATCACGTTTTCTGAATCAGAAGACCAAAAAAAGAGATCTTTCCGCAAAAATCTCGAGTTCAGCAAAAATCATGATTATTATGCTCAAGTAAGAAAGAAAAAGGCATGCTTAATAGAAATCGCTAAAGTAAATGGTTTTCGAGAAATCTGCAGGTTAAGTTACTAGAACAAGTTATTAAAGCAATCTCTTTGAACCGTAAGTGTAAATAGAAATGCATTAAACTGAGTAGATATACCAGTGCTATTTATTAAATAAAGGGTGAACTTTTTGGAGAGGTTGTGAAAATGTAAGACTCGGGGGGGGGGGGGGGGCGAAAATACGGGGGTTAAACTGTTTTTTGGACACGAAAGAGTTCGGTGCTGTTACATCGCATATTTTTTTAAACATCCAAATGTGATTTGGGGCTAGTTGGAAAGAGGATGAACCAACGTTGATCGTACTGGGTGGTTTTTGGGGTCTGCCATGCACGGGGGCGAAGTTATAGGGGTAGAAAGTTGAGGTGCATTTGTAGCAAATTGGATGTTCGCATAAACAGGGGAAAAGAAAAGAATGTCGAATTTTGTTTTTGGCAGTATATGGATGAATCTGTGAGTTTTTAAGAATTTTGCGGTTCAGGTAGGGATTTAGGGATTGCAAAATGGTGAAACATTTATAATTATTAGAACATTTGTAAAATTAATATTTGTGTGAAATGCGCTGCTTGGAGACTTTCTACTGGTCGATTTTATTTTTTAAAAGAATTTGGGAGGTGGGGAGGCGGCCCAGTTAGATTTGGGGATTGCAAAATGGGGAAAACGTTAGAATTATCAGAAACACCTTAAAATCAATATTTGTGTGAAATTCGGTGCTTGGAAGCTTTCTACTGGTCGATTTTATTTTTTAAAAGAATTTGGGAGGTGGGGAAGCGGCCCAGTTGGATTTGGGGATTGCAAAATGGGGAAAACGTTAGAATTATCAGAAACACCTTAAAATCAATATTTGTGTGAAATTCGGTGCTTGGAAGCTTTCTACTGGTCAACTGTACTTTTTAAGAGAATTCGGGATGTGCAAATTTTGCAGCCAAGGTGGATTTGGAGGTTGCAAAATGGGGAAAACCGTTATAATTACCAGAAAAACACTAAAATTCATATTTGTGTGAAATTCGCTGTTTGGAGACTTTCTACTCGTGAATTGTATTTTTAAGAGAATTCGGGATGTGGAAATTTTGCGACCCATGTGGATTTGGGGGTTGCAAAATAGGCAAAACGTTATAATTATTAGAAAAAGCTCAAAATCAATATTTGTGTGAAATTCGCTGTTTGGAGACTTTCTACTGGTTGATATTATTTTTTAGGACAATTCGGGATGTGCGAATTTTGTGGCCCAGGTGGGAGTTGCAAAGTGGAGAAAACGCTATAATTATCAGTAAAACCTTAAAATCAATATTTGTGTGAAGTTCTTTGTTTAGAGGCGGTCGATTGTATCTTTAAGAGAATTCGGGATGTGTGACTCATGCGGTTCAGTTGGATATAGGGATTGCAAAATAAGAAAAACGTTATAATTATCAGAAAAACCTTAAAATCAATATTTGTGTGAAATTCGCTGCTTGGAAGCTTTCTACCGGTCGACTGTACTTTCTAAGAGAATTTGTGATGCGGGAATTTTGCAGCCCAGGTGGATTTGGGGGTTGCAAAATGGGGAAAACCATAATTATCAGAAAAAGTTTAAAATCAATATTTGTGTGAAATGTGCTATTTGGAGACTTTCTACTGGTCGATTGTATTTTTTAAGACAATTTAGGATGTGACATTTTGCGGCTCAGGTGGATTTGCAAAATGGGTAAAACGTTATTATTATCAGAAAAACCTTAAAATTAATAATTGTACAAAATTCGCCGCTTAGAGGCTTTCTCCTGGTCAATTGTTTTGTTAAGAAACTTCAGGATGTGGGAATTATGTGGATCAGGTGGATTTAGGGGTTGCAAAATGGAGAAAACGTTATAATTATCAGAAAAATGTTATAATTAGTATTTGTGTGAAATGCAACGTTTGGAGACTTGCTACTGGTCGATTTTATTTTTTAAGAGCATTCCGAGTGTGCGAATTTTGCGGCCTATGTAGATTTGGGGGTTGCGAAATGCAGGAGAACCGTAATTAATTATCAGAAAAACTTTAAAATTAATATTTGTGTGATATTAACGTTATAATATTAAAGTGTACTAGATGCTGAAAAGGTTCAAAACTGTAGTACGTATTATTTATTAATTATTTGCTATGCAGTAGAACTTCGCAGTAACGTTTCGCGTGGCGTACAGTAAACAATAATAATACAGATGTGAACAATTTTAAACTTTTTTTATGTCTATCCCGAAATCCCTAAATTAACGAAGCTTGATAAATTGCAACTTCTGTAAATTTTTTACATGTGACTAAAAGTGACTTAAATCCTGAAAGAATTGAATAAAGATAAGAATAACCGTTTTAATCATCTTTCAAAAATATAACAGAGTGCTATATTTATGTGACACGTAATTGTTGGAAATATTTTCATATCTATGTTCTACTGCAAAACAATAATTAAATCGAATAGCCTTATTATAATAGACCCATTTCATTAATTTGTTTAGACTGTAATTAAATGGCATTTCGACAATTGGACTAATAACATAATTTTTACGAACTGTGCAAATTTATGTTTACAATTTGTAATAGTAAACAAGTTGTAACTTACGTACTCACACTAGTGGCACATTAGCAAAACAATACTCTGCACACATGCTAAAGGAAAGATAATTTAAAATATTAAGGAAAAGCGTACTTTATTTATTTTTATTATTTAAATCAAGGTGCATCCATCTATAGGTTATTAGCACCATTTTTCATTACGAACTTTAATAAAGAATAGGATATCGTAAAAATCGGTTATTGTGATCAAATTTATTTGGTATTAGATTTGCGAAAAGAGTTTGGAGTATTTTAAAACGCATCAGCTTATGTTCGTTGACATTAAATGTTTACGGAAAATGCTTGGCATTAATTTAATCATAATAAAATGTATCATTTACAAGGGTTGTGTCAAAATTAACTTTTCTTGATTATATAAGGAACTTTGCTCACACAATTTGATCTGATATTAATATCAAATACTTATATAGCCTAAGTAGAGTATGATGTTAATGATTTTCATCTAGTATGGCTACAGAATAGTTCCTATTTTATGGATGCAACTATTACGTCACTTAAAAATCAAATGTCAAGGTTGGAATTTCAGTATAAACCTAGTTGCATTCATAAGTTAGGAACTATTCCATATCCATGCTAGATGAAAATCATGTTTGGTCATACTTTATTATACAGTGAAACCTCTTTAACTCGAAGTGCCAGGGGAAGAAAAAAACTCGAGTTATCGAAAGTTTGAGTTACCGAATTTTCAATTTTTGTAAATATTTATGCCATAAATTTGTAATACATATTATGTATTTGTTATATACAATGCACAATACATATTTCTGTGGATTATTTATAAATCTTTAACAAATCTTCTTTGTGGCGCTTCAATAATCATCTTATTTTTATGGGTGTTTCGCCATACTACAAAATGAAAAATTTTAAAACATGGACGTTTCGGAAGACAACTTTACGTCCGTTATCAACCTTAACTAATTAAATTAAAAATCAACAAGAACTTAGCTTATTTTATTGGAGATATAGCAGAATACGAGTAACCTCCTCAATAAATATCGTGTCACGCATTAAATTTAAAATCAACAAGCACAGAGATCTGTGTGTGTCATTTTGTAGTGTGGCGAAATACCCATAAAAATAAGATGATTAGAAAACTCAATTACGTTATTATCGAGCCTTATCGATAATGCCAAAATTGCCAAACTAAAATGTTCCTACCTGTGTAGACAAAACAATATATTATAGGCGTTCAACAAGAGGCGACTTCATATTTTGGGCTTTGCAAGCTTCCAAATCCTTTGAAATACAAAGAAGCATGGCCATAAGTAGCCCTTAAGACTGTTATTTACTATTTACAGCACTTCTGAACGTAATTTATTGTTATTGCTAAACTGAATATTTGTTTCTAAAATCAGGTAATGAAAGGAACATCCCCCTCTAGGGGTTTATAAAATGCTTCGAGGTATCGAAAACTTCGTGTTATCGAAATTCGAATTATCGAGAGATTTGTATATGGGAAACTATAAGAATTAGGTTGGAAATGTGACGTCAATTCGAGTAATCGATATATTCGATTTATCGCAGTTCGAGATATGGAAGTTCGACTGTAATTCTTAATATTAAGGCTATGATTAAATCATTGTTACTTAAGAAACTAAATATAACAGGTTTGTTTTCAGATTTATGTAAATATAATTGTTGTCAAAATTATCGGTATATTTTACTTCGTTTGCAATTCTATTATTTAATATCAGAACAGCTACTGTCGATATACCATGATAATGATCGTATGGCATATTTGCCTAGATGCCTTTTCTTATATTAATTTGACTGATACTTCACTAGTTATAACTAGTTGTAATTAATTGCTATTTTGAATTTTCAAGAAACGTTACAATAACAACACAATTAAGATTAAGACGGCTAATTTAAATACTTAACTGACTATACGCCTGTGTGGTGTTATTCGCTGGAAGAGTGAATCTGATGGAGTTTTATTACGATGAAGTAGGTACTGGATAAAATGAATTTCATTTGAAAATCGTACGACACTCATTAATAACCAATAGAAAAATTAGATCACGAACCGTAACCAAGACAATAACAAAATTTCTTGGAAATTTGTTGTAGGTATAGATTGCTTCTTTTTAATGTTTGTGTCGTTACGATTTTCTTACCGAATCTGCATTCGAGCATTAATTCATATTCGGAAATTATTTTTCGTGCAACCAACGACGTCCAAATTTGCCCTCGCGTCCCGCTCGTGCAAATTAATACGACGTTGTTGGAACGCACTCAAAAAAATTTCCGGAAAGAATTAATGCTTTTGTGAGATTATATGTGAAAACTTCCTAGCGATAGCTTTAACCCTGAAATACCTGAATGCGATAATAATCCATAATCACTTTTTACCAACAGATGTCTATTCCTCAGTTATACAAATTCTGGTCTTCAAAACTTTGCCCAACAGCATTTATAGTGCGATTACACACAGTGGCGTCTTTAATGCATCATTCATCCACGTAAGTGCGAAAATAACTGCAAGTAAAATACAGGAAATTAGGTCGGTGGCTATAGAAAAATAATTTTTGCTCGCAAACTTGTAAGACAAGAATTTTGAAAATTAATTTGTTGTAGATGGATAACTGATGTGACCATCAATTCACCTAACTGGAATTTATTTAACTCAACCCAATTACCCTATTTATTGTAACTGTGATATTGAAAATGTTCTTTATATACCGTCCGATTCTTAAAAATGGTTCCCGCTTATAGCGGTTTCACTATTAATATTAGACCAGTAAGGTATATATACTATGAACAAAAAGAAAGTTTATCAAAGATTCCTTTAGAATTTTGAAACTATATGTATTATAACACCGGAAATTATACCTAATTCTTATCAGTTTCATTTTTTTAGACAGTGGCTTATATCGCAACGTGATCATAACCGTGATCTAGACTTCCCGTAATAAACGCAACGGCAATATTTCGAAAGCCTGCAGAAGAACATCATAACCTCACTTTGTAACAAATGTCAAATGACAGCTTCATATTTTCTGATGTTATAATACACATGACTTAAAAATTTTAAAGGCACCCTTGAACTTTCTCTTTGATTATACGATATATCTTGAAATGGCATTATAGAAGTTATACTTTTACATTCTCAATATCGTTCAACTGTTTTGAAGGGCAAAGTTCAACTTTTGTATTTTAGATGCAACACCCCGTGCATTTTTGTATTTTTAGTATATTTTTATATTATCTTTCCATTGATACCATATAAGTACTCTTTTAATACATAGATTAACAAATTTTATATTTAACATTTAAGATCTAGTAACCACGAATAAATACAGATCTGAATTAATATGATATCTATTTAGCAGCACTATCGCGTAGCGCTAGTTTTCATTTCCTAAAAATGTAGTCTTCTAGCAATAAATGCGAATTCAAAAAATAAAAATCTTTCTAGACAAGAGTTTTGTACGAATGATCTTCGGTTGGAGAATTAAACCAATAAATTATAGAAAAATTTCAAGTTCTTCGTCAAATTTTACACTTGTCATTATGACAAACAATGAAGTACCGTACTTTTCTTTTCACTGTAAGAATTCCGTTAGAACTTGTGATTGGTGCATGTGACCCTATTCATAAAATATGATTGGTCAACAATATATCAGGTTAATTACCATTATAAAAATAGCATGTAGAATAAACTGTGAGAGAAACTTATTTTATTTACAGCAGCGAATTGTAGTCTTGATTAATAGATGTACTGCAGCATCTATGTTTTTTTTTGTTTCCATCTGTGACGTTTACGACTACTAGATCTAACAGTTTAATAAAGAAATAACTTTGAGAAATTCTTAATTTGAAAATTTACCGAAATAT
The DNA here is from genome assembly GCA_940337035.1 of Agriotes lineatus. Lineage (NCBI taxonomy): Eukaryota > Metazoa > Arthropoda > Insecta > Coleoptera > Elateridae > Agriotes > Agriotes lineatus. Next base: position 27,516 of record CALNHX010007140.1, read on the forward strand.
CGAAAAATATACAGGGTGTCTATTTGAAATTACATTATTGCATATCGCTCCTCTAAACAGTTGAAAGTAATTTAAACATTTCAGTAGTTAAAATGTAGTTGCTATTGTACCATGGTGCAGAACGATCTCACTTCTTGGGCGCCGTAAATTAGATTTTTTAATAACGTCTGGCAGGTATATTGTTATGTACCATTCTGTGGTAACCGTACGTTTAGTTTCAAGCACGACAGTTGTGATAGGTTCTGATTTTGAAATGAAGCAAGCAATAATTTCCTTACCAACACTTCAAGATCGCTTCACTTTAACTGGATTAGGATCTGTTGGAAACACTCATTGTGCAGACTGCCGCTTAGTTTCTGGTTCAAATGCATATATCCAGCTTTTTTGTCACCAGTTATGATGTTGTAAACTGTTTTAGACCTACCTTTCTCATATTTCTTAAGAGTTTTATTACACCATTCCACACGCTGTTGTGTTTGTGCTTCTGTTAAACTGTGTGGTATCCACCGACAACATACTTTTCTTACACCCAAATGATTATGTAAAATCTTGTTTATGGCAGTCATGCCCAAAGTGCTCTTAATAATTCTATATGTGACTCCATTGTTTTTCTGAATCATTCTTCGTACGCCGTCATGTTTCGGTAACTGCTGAAATTGGTCTTCGTTAGCGAAAATCGTCGCTGAGAGAGACTCGTTCAAATTTAAATTTATTATCAAAGGCGCTTGGTCGCCAAATGCAGCAAAAAGTCATCCAACGCTTTCATTCGGAGATGGGGAACTTTTAAGGTCATAGTAAATCATGATTCTAAAATTTTCTCTGACTAATTCATTTTTGCTGCACGACACTTATTTCAAAATTAACTTGTATAATAAATAATAACTGTTGCACTTATCAAAGCTAAATGTGTACAGTCAAACTAGAAAACAACGAACATTTGTATCATGGTAAGTTTGATTGCCATCGTGCACTTGATCTGATAATTTAATTTATCACCAAAGAGAGATTTTTGCTTGAACGTTGCAAAATATAGACATAATTATTTATTGAAGTTGTTGAAGTTATTGAAATTTCTTTACATACTCAGTGACCAGTACACAATAGTATTATAAAATCAAGACTAACCAGTATTATTTTTGTTACAGAGTATCCTTATTGGGCATTTCAAGAAAAGCTAGAAATTAGAAGCACCAATGTACTTGGACTGGTCACGTTCAGTGTTGTCCTGGGAATTACGATAGGAAAGATGGGAGAAAGGGGGAAACCACTGCTGATATTTTTCGAAAGGCTTAGTGAAGCAATGATGATCATTACTGGTTGGGTTATTTGGTAAGGAATTTCTCTTACTTAGTCATGTGCTAATAGTATACATTCTGTTCATTCTAAAATACCCATCATTACACACTGCGATTATAACATTTTTTTGGACAGAGGCGGTTATGAAAAACAAATGTGTGGCTTAGATTAGTTTACATCCTTAGACAAACATAATTAATTTGTCAATTTGACATTTATCAAGTAAGATCAAAATAATTTTCGTACATAATAATCTTTGAAATGGGGTTCAAAAAAAAATCATAGAAAATACACCATTTAAACTTTCTCATTATTAAGACAAAATAGCAAGAGCTGATTGTCTATGGTGCATGCTAAGACGTTCAAAGATGTTTACGATAGCGCTGGAGTTAAAGTGGGTTGCATGAAGACCCGTCAGAGCTGTGGGATCGTTGGTGGTTATTTGATTTTGGAAATTCAAACAACAAATGAAACGGTTTAAAGCTCGTTGTATTTCTTAATTCGAAATTCCTCTCAGCAACGATAGTCAATTTTGTTTTCAAATAGCAACTATAATTTCTTATTTTTTGGGACTCGGCGGATTTTTCTGGATACAATGACGTGAGATTATTATATTTTCTTTCATATAGAAGAAAAAAGGTATGATTGTTTTTACACATGGCGGTGTTATCAAATTACTCATCACATGCAATCAAGTAGGATGAGTACAGGGTGGTTTTATAAGCCATCTTAAGCCGCGGCCGTCGTAGGTGGAATTGAGAAAGAATGCCTACACAGGGGTCACGACCACCAAAGGCGTTGGATATTACCAATGTCCGGGTGTGGGGCTCGAACCCACTACCTGCCGACTGCTGCGCAAGCACTTTACCAGCCGGCCACACGCTCTCTAGTAGTTTAAGTACATGCGTAATTTCATGGAAATTGCGAATAGAAACAAAATAGACGACAAAAACGCTCATTAAGTTTTTTAGTTTCGTATAAACTCTCAGCTAAAAAGAAACAAGTAGGATAAAAGGAAACTTCTACATTTCGCAGTGACATAAAATCAGCCATAAGCTGGAATCAAGTAGTCTGCGTACATCAGATGTTTCGCAGTTGAAGTTTTACGAGTTTGACGTTCATTTTTGAACATCATGCTGTATTCAGCCTACTTGATTGCATCTCATGATTGATTTGATGCCACCGGGATGTGTGAATATTTTAAAACATTATTATATTCAGAAAAATCCGTGGAGTCTGAAAAGAAGTTGGCTATAGTTGCTCAGATACATTTTGAATTAAAAAAAATAATTGCTGTCAGGTTATAGCGGGTTGAGAACATTTTAATTTAGTCTCTGAATTTTGAATATCGGAGGGCAAATAACGTTCCTACTGCTCTGGCCGTGTTTTTTGCAACTCTCTGTATATATATTAATCAAGAGAGCTAGTGAAATACGGCCTGTGTAAGCTTTTTAGATGTCAAGGGAGACACTTTTCAGAATTCACTGGCAAATATCTGCTGATTCACAACCTACTCAACTCTGAGATGCTAAACACTGCTCAACACGTATGTTACACGTAATTAAGCCATCGAAGGATCTGATATTTTGGCTTAAAGGCGGTTAGAATTGAATGATTCTCCAGTTAATAATTAAATTGCACTTTTATTATGTAGCAGAGCAGAGTCCAGCATTTATATATACGAGGGCCACTAGATACATTTCCGCAGAAACATACATAAGATGACAAACTATGAGGGATTTTAAGTTTATTGTTTTTTGAAATATTCGCCTTTACATTGTATGCATTTAGTGATTTTATTGAACCAGTCCTCAAATACACGTGACCATTGTTCTGGGGACACCTCAGCGGCCATGTTATTATATGCCTCGACAGCCTCATCGGGGGAGTTAAACCGTTGTCCACGCAATTTATTCTTGATTGTGGAGAATAAATAGAAATCACACGGTACCAAGTCGTGGCTATAGGGTGGGTGACCCAGTAAGTAGTTCCACATTTACAGAGATTCCAAAAGTGCCATTGTTTGAGCAGCGGTGTGGGATGATGCATTGCCATCGTGTAGGATTAGGCGACTTGAGGACGTTGTGTACGTACTTTTTCTACGACTGCTGGTAAACAAATGATGGAATACCACTCAGCGTTCGCTGTGCGACGATCTTCCAAAGGAATTGTTACAAGATGGCCTGATCGGCTAAAGAACGAAGCAACCATCTTCTTACTTGCACTGCGAGATCGCATAAATTTTGTTGGCTTTGCTTCATCTTGGAAGATCCACTGTGCCGATTGTCGCTTCGTTTCCGGTTCATAACAATAAATCCATGTTTCGTCACCGGTGACGATGTCATACACATGTTTTGACTGACCACTTGCAAACCCCTTCAGCATTTTATTGCACCAATCCACACGTGCTAGTTTTTGAGCTTCATCCAAATTTTGTGGCACCCAACGCGTGCATTGCTGTCTGGCACCCAAATGTTGGTGAAGAATTATGTTGATTGCAGTCCCGAGATGCTTAAGAATGCCTCAATTTCAGCATAAGTGATTCGCCGGTCTTGCTCCACGAAGCGTCGTACAGCGTCAACGTTTTCATCAGTAACCGCAGATTTTGGACGACCTTCATGGACTTCGTCATTAAAAAAATTTCGGCCACTGCGGAATTCCGTAAACCACTCGTAGACGGTGCGGTCTGATGGTGCTTCATCCGCAAAAGCATTGCGAAGTCGTTTGATGCACTGTTTTGGAGTGAGAGACGATTTAAAATCGTAGAAAATCATCGGGCGATAATCTCTTCGACTTAGTTCATACAACTCACAACAGTTAAAAGCTTATCACATACGAATCGTAAACAATTTTCTCAATATGTCAACTTGAGTTGTCTACTGAAATGTTGTTTCATGGCACTCTTATAAAAAATTGTGAAATCAATTTCTAAGCCTACTTTGCGGAAATTTATGTAGTGACCCTCGTATAAGATAATTCCGATTTTATGAAATATACTGCATTCAACTATGCAACTACTGTTTATACCTCTCTAATATTGATTTATTTATAATCTTTTGGAATATTATTTGTCAGATAACTCTGTCTTCCCTTTTGAAATCTTTATCGCCTAGTGGGTGCAACTTGTAAACAACGTAAGATGTGGATATTCATTACTAAGCAGGAACCCTACCTTGATGATAAAGAAGAACTTCGTTGAATCTAAAGTTTCCAGGTCCGTCACTTAGTTATTTGGACTGTATAACTGAATATTTGCAACATATTTATAGTATGTAACATTACTAGCTTGGTAAGAGGGTTTTTACTGGTGAAATGACTGGCGAGCCGCAGGCGAGCCAGTCATCTTCTTGAGCCAGTAAAACCTGTTACCTTGCGTGTATTGTTGAATATTATATTTGTTCCTCACTTGTAAATAACTAGAAATTTACCATCTATTCAAAATGTCAAACTGACAAGCGACTAAATTCATCAATATGACACATACTAAGGAAGACAACTCTGGCTTTGCACGCTATCATTTATCTGTGAGCACGCCTTTAAATACAGTGACTTGATAAATTGATGTTTACAAGTGAGGAACAAATAAAATACTTAATTACTTACTTAGTCGCATTCTCTTGTACCTGTCTGTGTCGAGGTCAGGTTAATGTTGGTGCAATTTTTTCCATTTTGTTTTGGGCGCGGTCTCATCTCTCTCTTCGTCTCTCTAGCGCGCCTCTAAGTCCATCCTCCCGAGCCTTTCTTGGCCTGCCCCTGGGTCTTCTGTTCATTGTTCTTGCTTCGTATACCTTTTTTGCTAGCCTTTTATAATCCTCATAGCTTTCTGTCGAACTTCGACTTAAATATTTTTTCAATGCTTTCTTCTTTTCGTTTGGTTCTCCACCATGCTCTTTTCTTTTAGGTCTCCACTATGTTCCTTTCTTTCTATGGCCTCCTATTCTTATCGTGCCGCAACACTCCTCTGCAGCTCGAAGTATTGCCACTTTAAGGTTTTTCATGTGCTTTCAATATTTTTGGTCTTTGTTGTTTGCTGCATATATTGTTCGAATTTGTTTTGGTACTTATTTCTTCCTCCTGTAGCATATAGCTTCTAATTTTTCTATTTTGAATTTTGTTCTTTGTTTTTGCTTCTTACTTTGGCTGGGTTTTCAGTCTAAGCACGAGAAGGTAGTGGTCGCGATTTATATCTGCACTTCTTCTTACTCCAGAATCTTTTACTACTTTCCATACCCTTTTGCTTACTACGAAGTAATTTATTAATGATTGCACGTTTCTGCTCTTTTCTTCTCTAGTGTACTTGCGTGCAGAGCTGTATTGCAATTTTGTATTGGCTACCTACTACAAGATAATTTTGTATTTATTATCCTGGTTGCGTTATCATTTTTTATACCTACTCCGATTTTCTCTAGGTTTCCATTAGTCCTCTCGGTTTTGTTTCTCACCGTTTCATTGAAATCCCATAAATTTATCTGTTTTCCCTCGCTATATATTTCTATTTGGAATTTCTGAAATAATAAATTTTTTGTTTCTACTGTAGCAGCCTCGTTTGGTCCGTAGACTAACATTACTGCTGTTATTTGCTTTGTGATTTTGTTTTCTATGTGTGGCACTAGAATTTCTTCGTTTACGCTTTTCGATTTCTCTAATTCTAGTGCTCTTTTAGGGTGCACCACTAGTCACACTCCTGCTCTTGCTCTGTCGTTAGTTGTCACTCCCAAGTGACCCGCCTTCGATACTTTTCTTTTTTTATTCGTTTCCGTGACCCCTAAAATTTTTAATTTTGCTCTCTCCATTTCTTCTATTCGCTCGATTTCTTTTCCATTCAGGCCCCTTACACTCCACACCCCTATTTTAGTTTCCCTGCTGGATTTGCTCATTTCCTCATTATCGTACTTTCCTTTTTGGTTATTTACATAAAATTGATGATTATTTGGCTTGTCATCCGTGTTCGTGTTTCATATCAGTTGCCTGTCCGTCGCCCGTGGTGTCTTTTCTCTATTGATAATTTCTAGTTTAATGGAAGAAAAAGGCCATCACCCTTATTTTGCTTCTGTAACTTTTTAGTCTTCTTATTCTAGAGCTGCGTGTATTTTCCTATGATTAATTTCTTGTAGCCTACTATGACCTTTTCTTCTTGTTGTCTCTCTATCTGGTCGAGGTTTCTAATCTTTTTCTGTTTTCGTCTCTCGACATGTGTTAGATCGTTACTTATGTATAAGGTTTTCACCTTCAAATTTCTCTAGTTTTCCATCATTTTTCTCATTTATCGAACCTTGCCACTGCCATAGGATTTTTTATCCCTTGGTTTGATAAAGTTTTAAGTATAGGGAACTGATCGGCATCTTTACAGCTACTTCTCGTTCCAATATTTCCGCTTATTATTTTAAGTTTTCTCGGTTAGATGCTGCACCTTTAATTACTATGTTATTTTTTCGTTCGTTTCTTTCAATCTTCTTGATAATTCTTTCTGTGTTTTCACTTTTTCTATCAATTTTTCATTTTCGTTCCTAAGATGCATTAATTCCTTTCTACATTCTTGCTGTTCCCTTCTAATTCTTTTAATATCTGCCATCATTTGTTTCACCGTTTCTTGTAGCTTTTTATGCCTTTCATATCCGCGCGTCTCTTTTTTTTCGCCGGTGTCCTGCTTGTTTTCTTGCTCTTGTGGGAGAAATTAGTTTTTTAAAATTTAAATACAGGCCGTGATTTACCTGATGGCAGTGCTTTGCTATGTAACCAAATTATTGAAATCCGTGGTGCAGGGTGCATATGTTTGTGTACCCACGTGGTTCTCATGTTTAGGCAATAAAAGTACATTCTATTAATACCACGAGAACAAATCAATTAATTTTACTTTTCATTGTGCGCAAGGAGGAACTTTAATATGATACGGGCTAGTTTGTTACTTGAAATTTTATAGTCGAAGAAGTGTCTGCTTAAAACTCTTTCATAGACCATATCTCATTATCTCTTTTAATATTCTCAATATTACAGATATAAGAACTTCAAATTACTAAACCGTATAAAGCCCTTACAATAACAGTTATACATAATACGTCCGTTGATCAATCGAACAATCATGTCCAAGTACTAAGTAAAAGAATAAAAAATCGCAAAATCCATAAAACGACTGATAGGAAAAGGAAATAATACCAGAACACGCATTTCATGTCGTGACCTGAAAAGATTAATCAAAGATATAAGACATCACTTTCGGTGGGACACTGCACCTAGTATTTCGGAAAAAGATCTCGGTAGGTAGGAACGAAGTTATTCGCGTAAAAGACGACAACGGACGAACGTTTGAAAACAGAGACGACATCCTACGATACATTGAGAAATACTATGGAAACCTGTACACTTTTGTAAAGGAGGAACCTCCGATCTGTCCGAACAAAAAAAGAACTAAACTGACTAGGCATTATACGGAAGACATACCGAAAATTTGCATCTACGAAATTAAAATAACGCTTAAGATTATGAAACGCAATAAAGCGTCCGGAACGGACAACGTAGTAGTGGAGTCGATGGAAGGTCGAATCCCAATATTACAGACGTCGAATAAACTTTTCAATCAATGCTTGGAAACGGAGAAAACACCAAAAACAGGGAGAAACGCAGGAGTAGTGTTATTGCATAAGAAGGGCAACATAGAAGACCTCGCAAACTATAGGCCATCTCTCTTTTATATCACCTTTGCAAGCTGATGAGCAAGATAATTAACAACAGATTAACTAATCACTTGTACGGTTTCCAACCTAGAGCAGGTGGGATTCATAGAAGGCTACTCCACCATGGACCATATTCATACCTTACGGCAGCTTATGGAAAAGGTAGGCAAATACAACAAGCCATTGTATATTGGACATTGAACATTGTTGACTTTAGAAAGGTATTCGATTCAATAGGGACCTGGACATCTATAGATACACTTGCAGGATGCAAGTGGACTACCGATTAATCACGCTCATCAAAAATATGTACGAAAATGCAACACTAATAATCCAAACTTTTGAGAACACAAACCCGATTAGAGTAGCGAGGAATTACACAGGGCAACACGATCTCACCAAAACTCTTTATGAATACCCTAGAACACGTATTTAAAAGTTTTGACTGGGAAACCAATGGCGTTAATGTGAATGGTGAATATCTGTCAAGCCTACGTTTCGCGGACAACATTTTTCTACTCTCAGAGAGTTTTGAACAACTACAACAAATGGTTACTAATCTTAACACAGCAGTGGAAAGAGTTGGAATTACGGTAAACATCTCCAAAACCAAAATCATGGCAAATCGTATCATACCCTCAAACATCCAAATAGGGAATGCAACTGTAGAGATTGTTAATGAATACATTGACCTAGGACAATTTCTAACTTTCAGTAAAGATGTCCAAGCAAAAGAGGCGAGTCGAAGGATAAAGTTTGGTTGGGCGGAATTTGGAAAACTTAATGATGTATTCAAATCTAAAAGTTATCCTAAACATTCAAAAACCACGGTTTTAATCAGTGTACCAACTCTTACCTATACTGTCGAAACGTGGACTTTGACGGAAAGGGTGATAGAAAAAATGAGAGTAGCGCAAAGGGCAATAGAGAGATCCATACAAGTAAGAAAATCAAAAATATAGATCAAAACAAAACTAGAGTTACCGATGTTGCCCAACATATCGCTAAGTTAGAATGAACTTGGACAGGCCATATTATAAGAAGAGATAATCAACGACGGGCCCGAAATGTCAGGGAATGGAGGCCGCGAACTGGAAAACGAGATATCGGAAGGCCCAGGATGCGGTGGAGAGACGACATTGTAAGAGTAGCGGGAAGTAGATGGACAGGTCCTGCAAATGACAAAACGTACTGGAAAGAATTGGGGGAGACCTATATCCAGCAATGGAGCAACTGGACGGTGGAAAAGAGAGAAAAGAGAGACTATCGAAGTTACGTAGTTGAGATGGTATAGCCAATCTAGAAAGAATGGCCGATCAACGTTGGCCAAAGAGAGTGTGGATGCGAGTCCCACCGTAGAGATGGAAAATAGGTCGACCAAAAGAGCTTGGACAAGCGAGGGCGTTGTGCACTGATTGAGCCGATTATTGAGAAAGTATTTTTGTAGTATCTAGACGATCAATCGATTCAGAACATTAATAGAATGTTTTCGTCCCTTCTGTTTTTCTACTATGTGTGGATGTTTGGCTGGTGCACGAATTTCACGCACACTTAGGCCTCACGGTGGACCCGTTCTGATACCTGCAAGTCACGCGTTATATAATATTGTTATGGTCTTTAGTATAAGGATTTAATATCAAATTAATAATTTAAAAATTACAAAAATGAAATTAAGTATGAAAAGGATATCAAAATTATTAAAATTATTTGGTAAAGAAAGGAAATAGAATTTAAAATTCAATTGAATGAAGTTACATAAGAAAAAGTAGGATTCTCACATAATTTAATTATTATCTGAGATGAAGTGGGGAATTGATGCCAAATACTCATGCGAGAAATACCATTCAACATAGTGGGTGTTAGATAAATAAAATAACGTTTTTATAGTGTCTTGGACTATCAAATATATGCTAAACTAAATCGCTAAGGAGATAATTTGATTTATCAGTATGTAAAAATAATTTGTAAGCGGTTAAAATTATGAAAATAAACCCTTTATAAATGTTTAAAAGCTGTTTGGAATATAAAAGGGTTATGAATTAAACTAAAATTGGCGTGGTGTAAATAAAAGGTAAACTTCAAAAGATTAAAAGATGTGAAGAAGAAGCGGGTTAAAATAAATGGATGGTGTGAGAATGCCTAAGTAATACAGTTATAATCTACAAATGCAAATTTCTGTAAGAGGATGCTGAACTGAGTTTATTGTCAAATTACATTGCATCATATGAATTGGATAACAAGGAATGGTTTTTACTGGAAGTGGTTTACATCGAGATTGTTAGCAGAGTGAGCGTTTTATGTGGTGAATAGGAGCTTTTCATCTAAAGGAGTTCTAATTCGGCAAGCTTGTCATTGAAGTGACATTTTATAACTTGCATCTAGTCGAGGTTCGTGGTATTAGGTGATCGGAGGCTTGGGGATTTTGGTAGGACGACGTGGATGGTGTTTGCTGCTGACATTACTACTGGAGAAAGTTGATAGGTGCCTTGTCATGTTTTGGTCAGGAAGTCTTTGTGGATCCAGGTGTTTTTGGCGGAGTTCGGACTGGGATTTGTTTGGACGTGGGAGATCTTTGTGAGATTGCTGGATGTGTTTGGCTTGGTAGGGCAGAGTATCGAGTCCATGAACGGGTGACAGAATACAGGTATTTAAATAAAAAAACTGAAAGAAAAACATAGAAAGAGTGAAATGAGGTAATTTTAAAGAGGGAAGTACTATTTGTTATTTGTTGAGTGACAAGTAAATGTAACGAGAAAGTATTTGTAATTGATTTTGCACTAGCATAATTCAAAGTGACAGGTGACAGATGTTTAAGTTGTCATGAAATAAGAGAATCAAATTTCAGGAATAGAAGCAGTCTAGATTATGAGCGAATCCTACCTGTGTTTCAGTAAGAGTAAAATGTTTCTACCGAAGTTAGCGATTTAATAAAATTGATAATCCATAATTATAAAAAGGCAAATAAGTTACTACAAAAATATCAATTTTAAAAGAGAATTGATTGAAAATAGGTGCCACTAAGTGGAGCTATAACAAATTGTTGTGTGTGGTTTTGTTACTCTACCTCATAGACGAATCTTTAGAGGAGATCGACGTTAATTGCATCCCAACGTCGCATGGTCACTCGGTTCAGTATTGATGTAGTGGACTGCGCAAAAGGTTCCCTCATTCCACAAATGCGATCTAAGGACTTTTTTACTGCACGCCTGAGGTTTTTCATTATAATACGACATATATTATTATTAAGGGTTCAGAGCGTTCATAATTTGTTTTATGTATTTTTCCCAAAGCTAATAAATTGTAGAAATCGATTTAGTTGGTTTATTTTGTTTCTCAAGGCATACACTGGTTTTATATAAGATTTGCCCTTGGGCTTCAAACTGACACCTTTGGAAAAATCATGCTTTTAGCTCCTTTGGTGTGTAATATAGTATTTTACTTCTTCAATGCTGTAATATAGCCGATACAAAGCGTTTCAGAGATGCAAAATTGAACTTGCAATGGTTTTGAGATATTAGAATCTTTACAATAGAAGTAGCTTAATGCCAATACACAACATGTAATTGTTATTAATAGAAATAATTATTTGTTTTCAGGTTATCACCATTGGGAGTGTTCTTCTTAGTAATAGCTCAAATTATGGACATTCCCAGTTTCGCGGAACTACTAGGTCAACTTGGATTATACTTTGGCACTGTACTTCTAGGATTATTCCTCCATGGCTTCGGAACACTATCAGTTATCTATTTTGTATGCACAAGGACCCTACCGTTTAGAACCATTGCAGGCCTCAGTCAGGTTTTGGCAACTGCTTTTGGAACAGCATCCAGGTAACGTTACCGAATCAAATTTATAAACACGCCGCTTTGAACTCGAATTATTTAATTTTTTGACTGCTACTTTATGACTCAATAATTATGGTGTTTAATTCATGCGAGGATCCTCTCTTTGAAATGGACCTTAAAAAATATACATTCTTCACACCTATTTTATTCTTCATCAGTGATGAACCATCACTTAATTTATATCCATCGATATTGAGTAAAATACATTTTCCTTGATTTTGGTTAGCAAGTTTTCAATTAACGAATCATTAAGGAAATCATCATAACTGAAACTCTTGCCAACTCCAGTTAGAGTAAGAAACACATCTAATAAATCTAATCCTTTTAAATAGTCCTTTCTAGGTACCATAACTACTGTCATATTGTCATATTTGAACAAATAACAGGTACATTGAAAATCAGTATGAGAATATATGCAAAACGACTCGTATTCGTAATTTAATAACAGTATTCTTTTAGTTCCGCAACAATGCCTATTACAATTCAAACACTGGACAATATGGGAGTAGATCCGCGAGTAACGAGGTTCGTTATTCCAGTTGGGGCTACAATTAACATGGACGGAACAGCACTCTACGAAGCAGTGGCTGCAATCTTCATTGCCCAGCGCAATGGCATGGAGTTAGGTATCGGGCAGGCAGCTGCTATTTGGTGAGTAAAAGTTCTTATACCTTTGTATTTTTGTAATATAATTAATTTAATCGAATTTTTAATCGATTTACCAAAATTGGGTCTAGTTCGTTACACCGTACCTCGAATTACCGACTAATCTATATCAGCCATAGCTTAGAGTCGTAGAAACGCTGTAGTGAATGAATACGCAGCTGAAATATGAGCAGCGTAAACAAGATCGGTTTGTTTACAGTTACTTACACAGCATAGGTTTGCAACATACGATCAAAAAACTATAACTAACCTATCAGTAAAAACAACACACCGCCTCTTTTGAATTACGCCGCCAGATGCCATTTTTGAAATTTTTTAATTACCCCTCGTTCGTCAGTATTTATTTCACTACAGTTTCTACAGCTCAATGAATTTAAAATATTAAAAATGCCGTAACAATTAGAAATCGATAGAAATATTTCGCCGCAGGCGTGGTTTATTTCATGCTTATTTCGTAATTTTAGTTAAGTATTCCGGAAAGGGACGTTTAGGCGCGCATAATTTGGCGCGAAGCCTTTGGACGCTAACGTTATCAGGCGTGCGTACGTTTAGGCTCCGGAACTTTGGGCGCCTGGTCCATTAGCCGCCACGTGAACACCTTTCCGCATAATGTTAAGATGTACTTTATTACGTAACTGAGAATAGTTACATAACTGCCTCTTTGATAACAAACATCGAAACTAGTTATTTATGTTAACTAGTCACACGTGTTGCAATTTTTGTGTTAAACCTAAAATTTTGCAAATTATATATTGACATTTCTAAGTGATTAATGTTATTAACTTAAACTTCGTAAAAAACAGCTGTGCCATTGTATTAGTTTGTTATCAAATCTACATCCAGCCGTAAAAAACTGGCCACCAAATTTTCTTTTTAATTTTTAAAAATTTCTAATTTTTGAATTGCGAGTCGATCTTTAAAAACTTGTCATTAAAATGATTGCTCTACTTCTGTTTAAGAGGTCTAGTTACATAACTCTTTTCAGCTAGGTAACAAAGTAGGTACATTTCAAGACTATTGTGAAATTCATTCATGTGGCGCCTAACTGTCCCAGCGTCTAAAGTTCTAGCGCCTAAACGTGCACGCGGCTAATATCAGCTGCGTCTACAGCGTTCGCGCCTAAAAGTGCGCGCCAAAAGATACGCGCCTTAAGAATCACGCCTAAACGTCCTAGACGTCTGCTGTATAAACAAATATAAATATATATACAAGAAATAAGCTAACAGGATCAAACAAATTCGATAAAAATACATCAACTTTACTTGATTATTCAACACTATAATAAACGAACCACTGAAATTAGTCAATTTGGGAGAAACGCCCAATAAAAATTGACTGTATTTGAAAACACCTTAATGTCGCAGTGTTTCCCCGCGATCCCAATTGGTTTCAATGATTTCAATTTAGTGAGTAACCTTTGACTGACATTTCGCCAAGAAGTCAAAGTGAAGTTTGCCAATCGGCGTCACTCTAAAAATTAATAGTAATCGTGTTGGATGCTCCAGTATTGAATTAATTGTAAAAAACGTTAAAAATGTGTGCTGTCGAACATGGTAAAATCAAATTTATCTATCCATATTGTTTATCTTTCCAAATACCACCCACATTTTTTTAAGAGATCCTGTTTTTTCGTTTACATAAAAACTTTTGCAAATATCTCTCAACAAAGCAGCTCAAATTCCACCCGACCTGTGGTCTTGCGGAATTTTTAACGCAGTTTATATTCGAGAAATGTAAACGCAATAATTTGCATGTAGGCTAAACGAAAAAAATCTCAAAAAATTTTCACCTTTTGTGGTATTTACCCTTGATTATTCAACACTATAATAAAGGAACCAATGAACTTGGTCCATTTGTCACAAATGAAAATTTACTCTATTTGAAAACAGTCGCAGTGTTTTCAAGTGATGGCCACTGGTTTTAGTGAATTTAGTTTAGTGAGTAGCCATTGACTTTCATTTCGCCAAGAAGACAAAGTGAAGTGTGCAAATCGACGTCGTTCTAAAAATTAATAATGGTCGTGTTGGAAGTTCCAGCATTGAATTAATAGTGGAAAATGTTAAAGAAAACTTTGCTGTGGAATACGGTAAAATCGAAATAAAAATTAAACGGTAAGTTAGCTTTTTCCGGCTTAGGCTGAAACGTCATTTCCGTACTGTTATTTCTTCTCGCCTTAGCAGCAAGTATATTTTCGGACTGTTATTTCTTGTTGTCTAACAATGATGATAACATATCGGAATCATGTACTTTGCTGTTTAAAAGCAAGTCCGAAAGGTATTAGTTTTTCTCTGATGGGACGAAAAATTATGTTGCTTAACGATAAACAATAACAGTACGCAAATACACTCGTTGTTAAGACGACAAGAAATAACCACATGGGAATAACTTTTCGGCCTAGTCCGAAAAAACTTTCCCGACCTAGGTCAGAAAAACATATCACAACGCAACGTTAGTTATTAGTTTTCGTATTTATTCCGATCGGAAAAAAATAGTATGTGTAACGCGTAGGAAAAGTGGTCTTCCCGGTCTTCTATTTCCACAGTCGGACGGGAATATATCACTTTTCCTACTAGTTGCACAATATGCCATTGCGGAATTTGGCTTTCAAGTAGTGACATCAGTAGCAACCTACTGCAACGTTTGTTTACTTGATGAAGCTATATAAAGAAGAACTAGTTTGGTTACAAGAGTAACAACGCCGTTATTTATATTACATATACGCATGCATACATTTTATCATCATCATCACACATTCAATCGCGTATATTGCTGGACATACCCAACCCCAATCTTTTCTATTTATAGCTTTCTGTATCCAGTTTCCTTATACTCTAGATAGTCTAGATCGTTAACCGCTTCTAATATTACTTGTAGCTCTACGAGTACTGAATTCAAAGCTTTCTCGTAGTCTATCAAAGTTAGAACTAACGGTCTGTATATTCCATACACTTTCCGATCAAGATTTTGTATGTTCTCTATGTAATCGTTTGTACCATTTCTTGTTGTAAACCCTACTTGTTCTTTGGGCTGATAAAAGTCCAAGCTAGATGTTAATATTTTTGTTGGAATTTTCATAAACGATTTGTACGTATGCGTTAGGATGTTGATAGGTTTACAATTATTTTCTAATTTGGCGGTATCGCCCGTTTTGTATAACAATATTATCACTGTATTGTTCCAGCTGTTTCGTATCGTTTCTTGGTATTGAAGAGATCTCTTATTGATCTCATGGGGGGTTCACCTTCTGATTTTATTGTCTCAATAACTAGTTCATCATCTCCAGGTGCTAGATAAATTTTCATTTCACTGAGCGCTTTCTATTTTCGCAAATGATTTCGTTTTCCACAGTAGTTCCCTTGCAAAACTTCAATTGTGCATTCTTAATTTCAATTACTGTTTTGTTGTTATGATCATTGATCTTTAAGTATTTAAGACTGAGAATTTCCAGATATTTACAGATGTCGTTGGCGTATGATTCAGTTTGCGTCTGTGGACTCCATCGGTTTTTAACCATATGTGCTTTTTTCTTTCTGAAGTTAATTGTCAAATTGGCTGTAACTGCTCTATGGTCTTATGTCTTGAATTATGTGTCTTTTTATCCACGATGATAAAATTAACTTCGTTCTCGGTAGTTCCATCGGGACTTGCCCAGGTTCATTCTCCATGTTTGTTCAACTTTGTTCTTTTCAATATTGCATTTAAGTTTCCAACTAGAAGGCTGTAGTGTGTTGGTTCTTGTTTTTTTGGCTTTTTTCTATGTATTCATTAAAGCTTTCGATTTCTTCTTTCGTATGATCACTTGTTGAAGCGTATACTTGAATTAGCTTTAGAGAATATCTTTTCTTTAATCTTATATTTACATAAATAGCTCTTGGTGAAATGCAGGTAACACTTTGCTTTTTTTAACATGTCTTGTAGTCTTGTATGAATGAGTAGCCATACTTCTCTTAGTGTAGTTTCTTCTTGCCCTTTGTAGCGAATCATTTTACCTGGCTTTAACTTGATTTGGTCTTGTGGTTTTCTTTTTATTTTCCCAATTTCCACAATATTCCATTTGATGTGTCTAAGTCAATTTCTGCTAATTCTGTTTTTTTTGCTCCATTGATAGAGTCCTTATGTTATATGTATGTAATGTTCGAGATTATTTTCCAATTTTGGGGTCTGCAAGTAGTTGTCACCCCCGAAATCCTTGAGGTGTGCGATTTGGAATTTTTCCTACCCACCTAGGATACTCTTCCATATACTTTCATACTCGCCATAGCGAGAGGGGTGGGGTAGCTATAATCTTCCAGTCTGTCCAGATGGGTTGGAAGATGGTTAGGATGTTGAATATATCGTAACTTGGCTAAGCTTCTGGAGCTACATGTCCTGGCTTTCCATCTCAGAAGCTCGATGATTTATTGCCGGTTTGAAGCTGATTGGGCTTCTTGAAGCCCAATGGCGTAAAACTGGCGGTTATGTAGTTTGAGATTAAATAGTCATCGTTAACATATCTTTTTGCCCTATTTTATAATACAGCTTGTGCTCCTATTTTAGCCGTATAATATAAGTTTATTTAGAAATGCTAATTAATAGCCCACCATTTATTACAATTAATTAGCTATGTGAAAAAATGTGAAGTAGTAAGACATTCGATGCGCTATGCCTTAGGTACAATATCTCTAACAATTCAGCTAGAAACCACGTCAGCTTGGTGTTAGATTTATTTATTTATTAATTAATCAAATAAACTTATTTACCTTTAGGTGTCAAGGTATACCTCTTAAATAAAGTTACATTTCCAACTAAATTACATTTTAACTAAGTTCCTTTTCACAACTAAAACACTGTTCAGACTAAGTTACATTTCAATTAACTGTTTTTGTATATACATTTTGCCCATTCCTTCTTGTTCTTCGCCTTTTCCTTTGCTTCTCTTCGGCAACTGCGTTATCCCACGTTCTGGTCGGTATTCCCCATATTATTTTTGTTTGTTGACTTCCTTTCATTCTTGCTAAGTGCCCAACCCATCTAAGCTGATTTCTTTTAATAGTTGTTGTTAACGGCTCTACTTGCAGTTGTTCTCTCACATCCGTGTTTTAATTCTGTCTTTTTTTGTAATACCTAGTACAGCTCTAAGATATTTCATTTCTATTGCTTGCAGTTTACTGCTCAATTTCTTGGTAAGTACCCAGTTCTCACTGCTATATGTTAATATTGGTCTGAAAATAGTTTTGTATACCGTCATTTTTGTGTTTTTGGAGACTTCTTTTTTACGTATGAAAGAATAGGTAAGTACTCTTAATGCACTCTGTATTCTTTCATTTACTTCCGCGTCGTTCTTTCCTGTCTTATGTATTTTCGTTCCTAGATATTTAAAGGATTCCACTTGCTCTATTTCTCTGTCACATGTTTTTATTGCTGTCCTTTCGTCTTCTTTGCATATTGTTATTATCTTGGTCTTATCTATATTTATTCGTAAATTTCTTTTTTGTAGTGCTGTTTTCCAGACCTTTATATTGAATTGTAATTTTCTCTCGTTTTTGACGTATATTACGAGATCGTCAGCAGAGGCGCTTTCCGATATTTCCGTGAGTATCATATTTCTGTACCCACTTTATAGTTCTTTACCTTTTCCTTTACTTCTTTTAGCACATCGTCCATTATGATGTTAAACAAGGTTGGGATTAACACTCCCCCTTGCCTAAGTCCTTCTTTTGTTCTAAAGTCCTCAGATACACAGTTTCCTGTTCTTACATAGCACCTTGTGACCTGGTATAGGCTTTTATGGCTGTACATAGTTGAGTATTTACCCCTCTTGCTTTTTTGCTATTCCATATTTGTTTTCTATATATACAGTCAAATGCTTTTTCGAGATCTAAAAACGCGACGTATATCATGCTGCTTTTCTATATTAGTTGTTGGATTGTGAAAATATTATCCTGCACCCCCCTTCCTTTCCTAAATGCGCTTTGTGATTCTTCTAATTGCGGTTCTATAATTTCTTTTAATCTCCTTTCAAGCATTTGCTCGTACATTTTCGCTACTGTGCTGAGTATAGTAATTCCTCTATAATTGGAGCATTCCTCACTATTTCAGTTTTTATATGAGTATGATTATTCCTAGTTCCCAGTCCTCCGAAATTTTTCCAGTTCTCATTACTTCGTTGAATAGTTTTCTTAACATTTCTCGTCATTTCTCGCCGGTGTATTTCACCATTTCTGCGGTTATGTTTTCGTGTCCCGCTGTTTTGCCTCTCTTCAGTGTGCTGATTGCTTCATTAATTTCTTTCATTGCAATTTCTTGGGCTTCCTGAGATGGATTTTGTTTACTTGTTCATCTCCGCCTTTTCCTTCGGCTTGCCGTATTTTCCCTGTATTTAGCATCTCCTGGAAGTATTCTTTCCATCTTTTTATGATCTCTTCTCCGTCGTGTATTATTTTGCCATTTTGATTTTTCATATACTTGACTGTAACTTTCTTTCCTCTCTTCATAGCTTTGAGTGCTTTGTAGAAAAACTTTTGGTTTCCGTGTTTGTCTTTTTCTAGTTTCTTCCCGAATTCTTCCTATGCTTTTTGTTTTGCCTGATTCACCATTTCTTTCACTTTACTTCTCTGTTCATTATACTCAATGTACTTCTCATTTGTTCTAGCTTGCAGGTACTTTTTCCATTTACTTTTTTAATTTTTACCTCTTCTTTAATCTCTCGGCTCCACCATCTTGTTTGTTTTTTGTTCTTGTTTATTTTTATACTTCCGCATACTTCTTTATCTCTTTTCATAGTTCTTCTGAATACATTTCATTTCCCTTATTACATATCTGTTCCATTTTTTCTTCTGTTCTTTTCTTGTTCTTCTTGGCTATTTCTGTTTAATGTAATTTATACGACCTAATCTTAACTGCTGTATAACTTTTCGTGTTTCTTGGGTTTTCATTTCTATCCCTTCCTTTCTTCATTTCTATTTTCGATGTTAACAAGTAATGATCAGAATAAATTTCTGCTCCTCTTTTAACTCTCGTATCTTTCACTTCTTTATTGTATTTACTATTGATGTACAATACCTCTAACAATTCAGCTAGAAACCTTGTCAGCTTGGAGTTAATATTAGATAAATAAGTAGCATCAAAAGATAAAAAGCGACATAATTTATTTAAGAACTAAAACTAATTGAATGTCGATTTTCTTAAAAATAATTATAGAAAAGGTTATGCGGCCGAGAATAGCGTTAAAAAATTAAGTAACAAATTTGTGACCAATGACGTCATGACTAGAGAGCAACATTTATTTATTTCAGAGATTCTTATTTTTTCAATACAGTTAATGGATGAAACATTTATGCGCGTATTGTTTTTATAAATCTGGCGGAATAACTGTATTCGAAATTACTAAATACATGAAAATAGTTTACCAACAGTACATAACGTTTATCGCTTTTTAAAATCTTAAGTTGTTTGCTGTGTCAATTCACTTGTGTAAGTTAATTTTTTAAAAATCAGTAAAACCTGTCACCCAACATTTGCCTTTCTTTTAAAGCAGACGCTAATTAGTGAATAAACTTGGCATATTTATATGCTAATAGTATGTTGTAGCTCTTACTGTCGTATTCAACTTCTAATAGTACCTCTAGCTAAAATATAATTTTATAATTGAAAATAGAAAATAATAGCTTCCTGTAGGATTCGCTGCACAAACACGCATATTTGTTAGCAAACACAGTACATTTCCAATAAGGATTTACCGGAAATAGGAGGCATTGTGATTTCGAATTCTTTTGTTGATTCTGCGTTCTCCATTACGCCGAGTCTGTTTGGTACACTCAACAAATTAGAAATGTCAGCAAACAGTTGGAAGACATAAATTGATTACTTCCGTCTTTAGAAAATTCAATATTGTCAATAATGTCAAAATTATTTATTTATATTAACTTCTATATTTTTCAGTTGTTAAGGCAAGTGTGAACGTGTGGCCCTTGTTACACTACAGGTTCCACTAAGAAAGCTAGATTTTTAAAAATTGGAAGTAATGGCTATGAACTATTTGTCCAAATGCAGTTTAAATGCGATTAGAGGTTGGTTTTAGCATCTACTTAAAAGCGTACTTACCGCATTCCAGTTACGGACGATAGAAAGCTATCAATCTCATTATCGTGGATTTTCTTTAATCTGAGCAAATATGTCCGTTTCAGCATCACGGCAACTGCAGCTAGCATTGGTGCTGCAGGGATTCCACAGGCTGGTCTCGTCACCATGGTGATGGTGCTCGATACCGTAGGGCTTCCTGCTGACCAGATATCACTCATATTGGCCGTGGACTGGTTACTGTAAGTATAAATTTCCTACTTTTCTAAATGCTTTTAGGACGAGTGTAAGACTCGGACATTTCAAATAAAAAAAATGCCTGACTTAAAAGTCTGAGCCTACTTTTCAAAGTTGTAGTAGGTTTCCCTTTGCCCACATGCCGAAGAATCTGAACAAAATAATTATTTATAACATTTATATCAAATAAAATTTTTAACAATACAATTAAGTATAGTATACAAAACTTCTGACATTTTTACTGATATTTCCAAGTTGTGATTAATATGAGTTCGAATATTGCGATATTCGATTAGATACTGCCAAACAAAATTTCCTTAATTCGAGGATAGCGCATACAACATATGCGCAATTATGTAATACTAGCAAGATGCCCGTTCTTCGTACGGACTACAAATGTTTGTTTTTTCTTCTCAAATGCATTCTAGAGTGTCCCCCTCCTACATCACTCAATACGCTAAACAGTTTACCACTTTTCGCCTCTTAGGGGTGCAATTTCTAAAAAAAATCAGTCCGTTTTATACTGAAATGAACCCACAGCGAAAAATAATTTTAACTTCCTACTTCTATTCAGTTGTCCCTTTTTACCGGTTTAGGGGTGAAATTTAAAAAACCCTTAAAAACGTTTTCTAAAGATTTAAAAATACATCTATATGCCAAAAAAGAATTATCTAACTGAACAAACACAGGAGATACAAAGAATTCTATAATTCACCCCGAATTCAAATTCGCACCTTTTAAGGGTTGATTAGGGCAATGAAATGTGGTTTTAGACATTTGCATTGGATAGCTACTCATGCAAACACCAAGTCGATATCTTACCGGGCCTAAGAGATATTGTGGAATTCGTGAAAACATAGTTTACCCCTTTTTACCCCTTTAGGGGTACATTTTTCAAAATCACTTAAACCATTTTTTAGTTATTTTAAAAATATATCTATATACCAAAAAATACTGATCTAACTCAATAAACATAGGAGTAACGAAGGGTCTTTAATTCACCCCCTACCCTTTTTCAGTTTTTCCTCCTTTTACCTCTTTAGGGTTAAAATTTTCAAAATCCCGTACACCTCTTTCTAAATATTTTAAAAATACATCTACATGCCAAAAAAGAGCGTTTTAACTCAATAAACATAGGAGATATTTAGGGTTCGTTAATTCAGCCCCAATCCAGACTTGAACCTTTAGGGGTTGATTAGGACAAAATCGTAAAATAGGTTTTTAAGTATTTGTATTGATAATCTTTGCAAGTAAACGCCAAGTCGTTATCTCATCGGGTCTAAGAGATATTGAGGAACTCGTAAAAACACATTTTACCCCTTTTCACCCCCGTAGGGGAGGAATTTCAAAATATTTCTTTTAACCCATTTTATTGTGAAATGGAACTCACGGCGAAAAAAATTTATAAATTTAACCTCCCACACCTTTTCAGTTTTTCCTCCTTTTACCCCTTTAGGGTTAACATTTTCAAATTCCCTTACACCCCTTTCTAAATATTTTAAAAATCAATCTATGTGCCAAAAAAGAATGTTCTAACTCAATAAACATAGGAAATACTTAGGGTTCTTTAATTCACCTCCAATCCGCATTTGCACCTTTAGGGGTTGATTCGGGCAAAATCCTAAAATACGTTTCTAGGTATTTACATTGATAATCTTTGCAAGTAAACACCAAGTCGATATCTTATCGGGTGTAAGAAACATTGAGGAATTTGTGAAAACACATTTTACCCCTTTTCACCCCCGTAGGGGTCGAATTTCAAAAAATCCCTTCTTAGCACTACCTTAGGTAACAAACCGAACCTTCCACCCAAATTTCAAGTTTTTAGTGCCAGTGGTTTCGGCTCTGCGTTGATTAGTCAGGGTTATGACTTTCCTTTATATATGTATAGATTAACTTTGTAGACTTACTTCATAAACATATCAAATTTGTATTTATTTTTATCCAAGTATTTCCAACAAGCGGGAACCAATTTACAGATTTACAATTTTTGTAGGAAGCGCTTTATCAATTGTTACCAACTCAAGATTATATGAAATATGTCGTAACTTTTGTGAAGACAGAAACCGCTTTGGCGTTAAAAAAGTCGGAAAATTAATTTAGTGTAGTGTCACGCCGTATAGATGTAAACATCCTAACTCCATAACTACATAACTCGATAGGTTGCGTTTTGCGCCAGTTTTGCGTGGAATTTTAAAACAAAGAACTAAAGAGCTTTTAGGCGAGATTGATCACTTTTATCTTTGGGCAAATTTGTCGATTTGTATTCAAGTTACTAGTAATAGGCGTTAAGCGTTCGCGCAACTAGGCTGTCAAAGTGTTGTAGTGGCAGATTCGTGCACTATCCAGCCTGTGATTGCGAGTTCGAATCTGGATCCGGGTAGGTTTTTTAAAGTTATCGAAAGACGCGAATGCAAATTTCTATCGCGTTCCCCCTTTAAATCTGAAATGCCATATTATCGACGCTGTTTGCCCCATTCACGATCTCTGTTAACGGTATTGATAAATCTCCGATTCGAGTATAAACCGATTTTCTCCGTCTAGATTTGGTAAAAATTAGTTTGCGCCATATAAATTATCTCTAGACGAAGTCGTCGCACATAAGGTGCGATCATATATGAAGTAAATTACTTAGTTACTTATTTAATTCAAAAGTCTTTTTATCCTTGCGGGTGGGGGGTTCGGTCTCTGGCGTCTTTTTCCGTGCCTCTTTCATTCCTTTCTGTTTTGCACTTTACGCCTTATTTCGCTACACTCTATGTGTCTGATTTCTTCGTTTCATGTCTTCCTTTCGTTTTCTCTTTACAGGTTGGTGCCTCCCATACTCTTCTTACGGTCTTATCCTATTCCATTCTCCCTATATCTTCTAACCGTATTAGCTGTTCTTCCTCTATCGTGTTTAGTAAGGGCTTCGTTTTTAGGTTGCCGCTGATGATGGTGTTCTTTATTGTGTCCATTTTTGTCCATCTATCTTCCGTTAAAATCGCATTTCCGTGCTTTGTACTTTTGATTTATGCTTTTGTGTCAACACCCAGGACTCGAAACCAAATATCAGGATTGGAGTAGCTACGCTTTTGAATATTTCGGTCTTAACTTGTTTGAGCATATCTTTCTTTTCTAAGAGCGAGTCCTTAATTGCATTGAATAGTCTGCCTGTTGTTCATATTCTCTCATTTATTTCCTCCTCCTATCTGCCATCTTGTGAAACTTTTCTTCTAAAATATTTAAATTTACTAAATTGTTCTATAACCGCGTTTTCTAGATGTATTTGATGTTTCTTTCCATTTTTGATAATCACCATTGTTTTTGACTTGTTAACGTTTATTTTCATGTCCAGGGTTTCCAAGCTGCTATTGTATGTTCTTAGACTTTCATTTAATGCTCTTTTATTGCTAGCATCAGTACCAAATCATCTGCATACGTCAGTTTCGTGACTTTTATCTCCTCCATTCTGCATCAAAGCAATACATAATCAAAGCAATACATAATTATGTATTGCTTTGATGTTCTTTTAGATCTTTTATTTCTTCATCTAGCACTACTGCAAACAGTAACGGGCTCAGGATGCAACCTTGCCTAACTCCTTTCTGAGTTTCAAAACATCTGTGATTTTTCATGTTTCACTCTCGCGAAGTCCTTCGTTTTGTGGACATCACTTTTATTCCTTTTATCATCTTTTTGCTTACTCCTCTTTTTTCTAGTGTCCTCTAGATCTATAAAGCAGTGATGTTCTCTATAATTGCTTTTTCGATTATTTGCCGTATAATAAAGTGTGTGTCTGACACTCAGTCACATATTGGGTGTCTTCCAATGTCTCTTCCAGTGTTCCTCTCAGCCCTTTCTCTAAACCTCTGGCGTATAATTTACTTGCAGTGCTTAGTAATGTAATTCCCCTATAGTTATTGCGGTCCTTTACATCTCCTTTTTTATGAATCGGTATAATTATTCCCATTTGCCAATCTTTTGGGGCTTTTCTCGTGTTTAGAACCTTGTTCGTTATGTTACGTTATCTTTAATAAATATCTCTGCCATTTTCTCATTTCCTGCTTTTACCATGTCGGTCGATATCTGATCATATCCCGGAGCCTTTCGCAATATCATTTTCTTTATTGCTTCCTGGATTTCTTCTAGATTTATATCGTCCGTTTGTCGCTGTTCCTCCTCTTTCTCTTCTCCTCAGGAAGTTTCCGCTTCCTTCTTTTCTGCGTGTGAACCCGTTCCCTCCAATAATCCCATAAAGTATTTTTTTCTCTGCCCATTATCTCTTTCTCGTTTGTTAACAATTTCTGATCTTCGTTTTTAATGTTGTTTAACACGGTACTTTTATTGTTTCTCGCACTTCTTATTACTCCAAAGAATAATTTCTGGTTCTCTTTGTAGGCAGTTTTCATTTTCTCCCTGAACTGAACCCAATATGTTTTTCTTCTTTCACCATTTTTTACCTTTTTTTTCCGATTTGTATACCTAGAAATCTCCTTGTTTTTTCGTGCTTAAATACTTTTTCCAAGCCTGCTTCTTTCGATTGATTGCTGTTTTAATATTTTTTGTTCACCAGTGTGCTCTGTTTCCTTGTGAGTTTGACATTTTTGTTATTCCGCATGCTTCTTCGGCACTTGTTAATATTATGTTTTTAAATTTATCCCAAATTTGCTCTGCTGTTTCCTGTATGTTTATTTGTTCCACTTTCCTATTTAGACTTTTCTGAAATTTATTTCTAGTTTCCTTTTCTCTCAATGTATAGCACCGAATTCTTCTATTTCCAATCTTCCTTTTGGTTTTTTCTATGTTTATCCCATTGGTTTTGTCCAATTTCATTATCAGTAAGAAATGATCACTATCTATCTCCAATCCTCTCATAAATGTTAGGTCTTATATTTTTCTTCGTATTTCCTTTCCAACCAAAAAGTAATCTATTATACATTTTTCATCTCTGCCATTTACATCTCTAGTGATCTTGTGAATTTCTTTGTGTTGAAAGTGGGAGTTTGTAACGTATCATGCTATTTGAAAAATAAAAGTTGATATCATGTCCTGTAAAACTGAGTGTAAATCTGATATGATAATAATTGGTATTGATGATCACGTTAGTTCCAATTAACTTTGCTAATAATAATGATCTCAAATAATCGAGATATTCGCTTAGCACAGCTAACTGTTACACCCTGTATAGAACTTTTATAAGTAACTAAATATACAAGGTGTAAGTACGCCGAAATATTTCAGGGTGGTAATCATCAGCCAATTTTAGAAAAAAGAGTTTATATAAACGAGTGTCCAAAAAATTTTCATTTTTGATATAAAGTTAGTTTTCGAATAAAATCACTTAAAATGCGATATTATCAAGCTCTACAATTAAATAGTGGCGGAGATATGGGTAATGAGTGTCATAAATTTACATCCTGTAGGAAATTAAAAGTGATCTCTTTTTAAACGTCATTTAATTTTCGACAGAAGGTATCTCACAGATTCTTGGTAAATCTGATTTTTGCTAATTCAATTAAATTGCTTTTTTTGTATTCGCTCCCCAAACTGGTTACTTTGGAAACTGTCTAGGATCCTCAAAATGGCCATTTAGAGGCCTTGTACTTAAAGTCGTCATGGCAACATTTTAGCGGACTCAAACATTAGTTGCCATGACGACTTTAAGTACAAGGCCTCTAAATGGCCATTTTGAGGATCCTAGACAGTTTCCAAAGTAACCAGTTTGGGGAGCCAAAAATACATTTTCGCGCGGCCTCCTAATATAATGCCGCGTTAATGGTAATTGAAACTGTTTGGAGAGCTAATACAAAAAAACGTTGTATGCAACACGTCCTCAAATGGCTTTAGAGGACTCATCTTCATATTACGGACTCGGCTGCGCTTCGCTCCGCCTCGTCCGGAAACATTACGACTCGTCCCCTAAAGCCTTGCTTTGAGGACTAGTTACATAAAGTACTATTTTTACAAATGCGCTAATAGTATTTAGCATTACTAGCTTGGTAAGAGGGTTTTTACTGGCGAATAGAAGGCTATGACTGGCGAGCCGCAGGCGAGCCAGTCACCTTCTTGAGCCAGTAAAACCTGTTACCTTGCGTGTATTGTTGAATATTTTTGGTTCCTTACATGTAAATAACTAGAAATTTACCATTTATTCAAAATGTCAAACTAACAAGCAACTAAATTCATCAATATGACACATACTAAGGAAGACAACTCTGGCTTTGCACGTTATCATTTATCTATCAGCACGCTTGTAAAACTGACAGTTAACTTGTAAAGATTTTACAAGTTAGTAACTTGTTAAAATAAACTTTCTTGATTAATACAGTGACTTGCTAAATTGATGTTTACCAGTGAGGAACAAATAAAATTATTTAGGAAACTTGACATTATCGAAAAAGAATAATTTTTGGACACTTGTTTATCCGCATTTTTTTTTATTTGTCTAAGGAATACCACCCTGAAATATTTCGACGCTCTCAGCACCATATTGAATAGTTTCTTCAAATTGAGTCATGTGACACCTCATATGAAAGGTCTCATTGAGTGGAATACGTATCTATAATTTCAGAGATTTTTGTATGGAATAATTTCACTACATTCTTCCACAATTCTGGGAAAACCATCAAATCAAGCTAACCTTACAACAAATAATATGTTATGCATAATAAATTTCAGTAACAAAATAACTGTTAGCGACAGTTAGTAATGTCTTAAATATTTTGTGTTGTAAAAATTGGAAATGGCTAGAGCTGGAAAATGCAATTTTGATTTTTAGAAAGGTAATAATTTTTTTAAAATCTTGAAGAGATGTCACATAAAGTCCTTTTTCATTTGAAAAATAATCAACATGGAGTCGAGCAGGTATCTTGAATTCTTAATGTACTTCAAACATTTTAAAGACATGTAATATTGGTGTAGTATATTGCTCTAAAATTTGCAATTTTTTTTTGACTCATTTAAAACTTGAAGGTAGAGGGGGCGAAGAAAACTTTTGCTTTTCAAAGTGTATATGGTCTTATTACTCTCGAAGTTATTTATTTGCGTAGATTTGCAGTAACGGCTGTATAAAAAGAAGTACGAGCTGATCAAATGGAATAATTAATGTAGACATCGAATATCTTCAATTATGACTATCAATTTAATCAATTTATATTGTGTATTATCCATGGGTTAGCCGTCGCGACCTGTATCAGTTTAACCTGTAGACTAAGAAGAGAAAGAGAAAAATAGAACGAGATAGAATATAGTATTGTTATTCGAAGTCTGGATTATTGGTGGAAAGCAAATAAAGTTCAAGCACAATTAGGCTTCTAGGTGCGCCCGGTGTGCTACCTCCATGTCACTTATGTGTACATGTTTTATGTGTAGACTTGATACTCTCCGCCCTACTCTAGTATTAAG
This sequence comes from Agriotes lineatus, assembly GCA_940337035.1. Classification (NCBI taxonomy): domain Eukaryota; kingdom Metazoa; phylum Arthropoda; class Insecta; order Coleoptera; family Elateridae; genus Agriotes; species Agriotes lineatus. Next base: position 55,675 of record CALNHX010007140.1, read on the forward strand.
TGGATAGATATATTAATTCCAACGTCACTTGATTGCCGAGCTCAATGCCGATCCAGTGGACTGCAAAAAATAAAAGATACTGTTGTTATTATTTATTTATTAAATTATGTTAAGTTGTACATTTCTTGTTATTGAGTTAGTTAAAATATTATCTTTATAATAAATCAACTCCATTTAGAAACAATTTAGAATTATGCTCTACTTTCACTATGTCGAAAAATGATAATATAAGCGACTTCATGGTAATACATTGGGCCCACCTTCAGGTCTAAATGCTGAACTTGGACCAGAATTCAAAACACCTATATTTTTTTTAAATGTAAAAACTATTCAATGGCGTTAGAATCAACTATGATTTCTATTTGGGAAAATTAAGTTTAGCATTGTCTCTCGAAAAACAATTTACAGAAGTTGCAACTTACCAACCTTCGTTAATGAATTGAAAATAAACTTGGCTAATTTTCAAGTCTCTCATGAAATATGCAAAATCTGAAAAATTTACAAGGGATAGAAATAAAGAAAAGTTTAAAAAAATTTCTCATCTTCATTATTATTGTTTATTATACTCCACGCGAAACGTTACTGCATCTCAGCATCTTGTACACTTTAATATTAATCTGAAATTAGATAAAGATGCTGAATTCGATATTATATTCAAAAAAATTTATGTAACTTTAGAAGATGTATTGCTTATATGAGTCATTCTTTATTACGTTTGTAGCTATTTTGAAGGAGTTCTGAGAATTATAAGCCATCCGCGCGTCGCTACACATTATTTTCATAGTTTATTTTGTTTACTCATGAAACGTGTTTTAGTAGCAAATATAACAACTGGCGCAAAGATGTTATTTACTGCTTATATTAGAAGGAACAGTGCAGTGTGAAAAAGGGATTCGATGCGAATAGATCTTTGAGTTGTTTAGTAGATATGCATCTTTAGTTTTGTGGTAATTGTTCAATAAATACATCTTAAAAGTATTTGTTGTTTGGGGAGCTTTTACATTGCCTAAACTAAGTAACTTTGCATTTTCCATACATAACTACATATACATATATCTCCACCAATTCTCTCTATTATAATCCCTCATCAAGTTTTGGAACAAACAGCTCACACTAACATCCCAATCCTGCCAATGGCCGTCTACCATTCTACCACCGTCCCATGCTATAGACAAAGTCAATCCGACATTTCGTTAATATCACGCTATTTAATATTTAATTGCAAATTTACAATTTCACAAAGGGCCAGAATCAAACAAAATCGCACATGCTTCTTATTTAAAAATTGAGAAAATAAGGCAAACAATCTCCCCTCCCCTCACAACCGCATCCTGAATTCTTTTACAAATACAATCGACCAGTAGAAAGTCTCCAAACAGCGAATTTTACACAAATATTGATTAAAGGTTTCCCTATTTTGCAAACCCCAAATCCACCTGGGCCGCAAAATTCTTAAAAACCCACAGATTCATCCACATACTGCCAAAAACAAAATTCTACATTTTTTCTTTCTACCTGTTTATGGGAACATCCAATTTGCTCACCTTTACACCCCTGTAACTTCGCCGCCGTGCCGTGCATCGCACCCCAAAAAAACAGACAGTACGATGAGCGTTGGTTCATCCTCTTTTCAACCAGCTCCAAATCACATTTGGATATTTCAAAAAATATGCGATGTAACAGCTTCGAACGCTTTCGTGCACAAAAAATCGTTTTAACCCCCGCATTTTCGCCCCCTCGAATCTTACATTTTCACAACCTCTCTAGAAAGGTCCTTGACGAGATCTTCAAAATGACACCAACAGAATTCATCTGCAATATGTACAACTTGCAAAAACTGCGCACTTTCCAAGCGTCCCACAAATCGCTACTGGAGCCCTGTATTTACCATCACACTTTCAATTCGTTAAACATTTTCAATGTTAAAAGATTAAAATCTGTGGTTGACATTAAGTTAGTTTCCGATTCCAACTAGATAAGAAATATTTATAACATTCCCTCCGGTTTTTAGTCTTTTCCAAGTTTTTCTAACTCGAATAGTTACGGAGCTAGCCTGCAACACTCACGAATTATGAACACCTTGTAAAATTGACCTCCTCAAGGAGCTATTAAGGAATCCATTTGTAAAACCTCAGCACCAAATATAAATTACAGGCGTAACCTGCAAACCATTAACGAAATAAATAACCGCGACCATTCTGTTTTATCATCTAATTTTGTACAGTTAGAAACAACAGAATTCGACGAAAATAATATAATTACACGGTGGGGTTACGCTGGAAAAAAAACATAAAGAAGCAATGATTCAGACGCTCATATTTTCACCTTTTGTACTAATCATTTGTGAGACAAAATAGTAAACCAGCCGTGAACCTTCGTTTTCCTATCCAAAATGGTATCGTAAGTAGTATAATTCTTATATACAGAAGCGCAAGCTCTGGTTAAGGTTTACGTTGACTGCTAATTTGTAAGATAATCGCTCGACCAATCAGGACAAGACATGCTTATCCGGGTATGTATGTTTATTCTCTACGAAATAAGAAATTGTTGATACGTCATGCATCGTCTGCAGTAATGTTATTGCAGCCGGTTACTGTAAATAGAATTCGAGAGCTGGATGGACACATCGCCTTAAGGAGCTACTAACCTTGAAAGTTAGGGAGAGGTAATCACTGTTTGTCCTAAAACTAACCATTGCTATGAATAAAGTAAGACGTTTTAGAATACGAGGTCTGTAAATTAAGTAATGAGATTGATTTTTTTTCAATCTTCTTATTCGAATAGAATTACAATTCAATATTGTCTCCCTCAAAATATCCTCCTTGGGAAGCCACACAGCACCGGAGACGATTCTTCCAATCCTCATAGCAGTGCTAGAACTCGAATACTGGAATAGCCTTCAGCTGGTCGGTTACAGCCATTTCAATGTTTTCAACTGTCCCAAAATGACGTCCCTTAAGGTGAGTTTTCAATCTCGGGAAGAGGAAAAAGTTAAAAGAACTTGTCGCCAGTAATGACGTTCCAGAAATCGATCCCAAAACGTCAAGGCACCTTCCCCTCCTGATATCATTTTGGTCCTGGGAAAGGTTTGTTGCAACCATTTGTGCGCAGATGTTTTTCATCCCCAATTCATTGGTCAAAATCTGATGAACGGTGGTGTGTGTCAAATTCAACTCTTCCCCGATCATTCTGACTGTGATCTGTACGCGCAAGATCCCGGATTGTGTAGATATTTTCATTGGTTCTTGAAGACGAAGGCCTTCCGCTACGTGGTTCATGTTCAACCGACCCTCTTCCTTCTGAAAATGCCTTAAACCACCGAAAAACCTGGGCCCTTGACAAAACACTATCTCCGTAGGCCTGCTGAAGTTTTGCAAACGTTTCTGTTGCACTGTGACCAAGTCTGAAGCAAAACCTGATAGCACACCGTTGCTCGAAATTGATGTCAGACATTTTTAGAATGCACTAGAAAAAACTATTTCACGAAAAAATTCGCTACGGACAACCAAATGACTCGAGTGAGTTCAAACTCGTACTGAAGGCGTATCACATGTTCACTTACCACCCCTCTAAGTCCCACATCGCCAGTGTTGCCAGATCGAACGATACGTTGTCAGTCTCAACACTTAATTTACATACCTCGTAGTTATGGTTCTTAATGAATGCCTGAGGAATGGTAGTTGGGATGGCCACCCTTAATTTTTAAATTTTATGAGCTTGAATATTTCTGACCAATATTCAATATAGTTTATGTCGTCTTACACAAGAAAGTGCTACTTTGAACTGTTCCGTAACGGCATCAAACCTAGTAATTTTTACACAGATTGTTTTAGGTTTACTTGGGTGTACACATTAGAAAACTTTTCGTAAAACGAATATGTGCAAGATTTGGATGTAAAACATCAAATATCCAGGAGGGTATTAGCAAAGAATACTTTTAAGTGTACACTCTTTTCAATATGGGGTTTCTGTAACTGAATGGGGAAACTGATTAGAAAATTACATAAGAAACTAACTATGTTTAGGCAATACTTTCGAGACTTTCTTCTAATAAATGATTTTTGTCGTGAGTATATAGATTAAACATTATTAGTACCTACTCAGAATCTCTAATAATGTTAGGGACTCACAAAACCTGTAAATGAACCACACTCGATTTGTTGATTGATTATGAAAATGTAATAGCTTTTGAAGTGTTTTGCTTTCTCGTTTGATTTTAGAAAATGGCGTGCCTCATACTATACTGCTTTAAAATGAGTGTACAATTACAAAAATTCATCATTCATCAATTTTCCCTGTTCATTTTTTTGTGTTTTTCTCAACAGTAAGATCAATCGTGATCAACTCTTGTCATAAAGAGTTATATTTTATATAGTTGATTGGCAATTAAACGGGAATAAATTGACGAAAATATCCGACTGTATAGTGCGAGGTTTCTTTCAGTAAGAATTTGGTCGAGTTAATTGCCTTCTACCAATCAATACAAATAAAAAAATTAAACTCTTAATAAATAATAGCTTTGTATGAATGATCTTCGGTTCGAGTATAGAGCATAAGAAAATCAGGTTTCAGAAGGATTGAATTTTAAGTTTGAGTAAAAGAAAGATATAAGATGACTAATATAATATAAATAATATGATAGGTTTGAGCATATTTGAAGCCGGACCAAATGTAAGTAAATAATGCAAAAGGTAAGTTATGTGCATAATGAATATGAGCGTAGAGTTATTAATAAACGTACCGGCCAGTGAAAAGCAAGCAATCTGAAAGATAGATGGAAATCAAAGGAAGATAAGATAGAATTTGCAAAGATCAATGCAGAACGAGGGCAACTGAAATGAAGAATAATTAGTGACGTGGTTAAAATGTGCAATTTAAAACTAACTCTTCATAGCAGAGTAGTGATAAATAACATTTTATGTGACAAGAAAGGACAATTTCTGTGCATAAGAAATAAAGACAGTTTCTAGTTTTAAGCAACAAACATGTTAATCAAATTTTATTCCTTTATGTGAATTTGTAACCAAAACTTATTTCCCTTGAACAATATTAGATCGCGGTTACAAGGCAACGCGATGCTCTTTTGTAAAAAATAATAGAAAATAATTCCTGTAATGTCAACTTGTGGGCAAATAATGCTCCTGATTTTTGGTGTTTTTATATAATAAAAGTTATTTGCAAAGTCTAAAAAGTGTACAAAGTTATTCTACAAGTCACCGGGCATAAGTGGAAGTGTTATTAAAAGTTTCTCCACCGAAAAAGGTTATAAAATTGTTCAAGCCAAGATCGGCGAAATTTCAAACTGCGATACCAGTCTATTCCAACATCAGAAGCCAGGTATCTCAAGTCCTACAGGTCGGAAAGAGGTGTAACAACATCCGAGAAGAAGAGTTGGTGCCAAGGAAGCGATTTCCAGCAAATAAGGGCGTTGGCGGTACCCGCAGCAGCTTCAGAGGCGAGGTCGGCGAGGTACGATTTGGCAGGTTTTTATGTGGTTGGAGTCCGGAAAGCCAGTGAACTTCGAGAACACACCTTGTTGAAGAGATTCATCGTGTTTCCCAGCATCCAGATACGTTCAAAATCCAGAAAATCCCGTGGCGTCACTAGAAACTGCGATTTATGGAAGGATTTACAGTTTTCACAGGAATCCAAAACAAGAGATAGTAGCGCGTCGTTTTTACGTCACAACCTGAAACAGAACCAAGTTAAATGTTGCTAGGCGGGAGATTCGATTGAGTTTACCTGTGGTTTCCTTGCAAATTTCGCTTTTGAATATCAAAATAAAACGCACCCGCAAACCTTTTGTGATGTAAGTCAATGTTGTCAGGTTATAAATTATTGAAGTGAGTAGAGCAGTTGTACTGAAATGTTGATTATTTGAGCTAGGTACTCTGAGTTAAATATTTTACAGAATTCTTTTAATATAAAATTCAAATTTGAACCTAATCTGAGATATCAATCTTGTGTTTTGCCGGAGCAAGCCCATAGGATTATTGCAGTTTGATAAAATATAGAACGGGGCAATTAACCATTTTATTGGAGAGTAATAAACACGTTTCATTTTAGTTAGCCTCAGATACTGACAGGCAAGTTTTGCATTTTTAAAATTTAATATGCGTGCCCTGAGTATTGGGGCGTTTGCCTAATGTGGGGCGTTTGCCTAATAGGCGATTGTCTAACATTACATAACATAAAAATATTGCCTACAGTGCTGTCCACTAAAAACTGCCGTTGTGTAAATATGCCCACTATTTTAGAGGTGTCCAATAAAAGAGGTTTCACTGTAAACTTTTTATAAGAGATATTTATAATTTTGCAAAGGATATTACAGTTGACCAACGTACTTTCAACTAAACAGACTGTGAATTGCGTAGCTGTCTCTAGATGCGTTTAATACAATTTAAAATTTCATTTGTGCTAAATAATTTTTAAAATTTTTTTCTCAAATTACATGCTATGCATCTTTCTACCGGCACCCTGGCGAGAGGGTAGATTGCATGCAAATAAAATGAAATTTAATAAAATATTCACTTCGTTAGCGATTATTGCATGCTCTTCTGGAATTCTGCTGGTTTTAAATCTCGCCAGAAGCTTTTAAAACTGGTGCATATTACAAAGCTGATTTGTGTTCAACATTCCAAGTTCCACATTTCGTACACGAATATTTAATTTTGTTGTGCATATTAAATTTAATTTTTTGTAAATTCTATTTTACCCAACCTTTGTGAAAGGACAGTACCTTCTTCTACTTCTTCTTTTTATACATCATATTGAAAGGAAATTTTGTTTTAGTTTCAGGTTTCAGTGAATGACTAGATATCTCGATATTATATGCTTTTGACATAAAACAAGTTGGTACATTGAATTTCAGCTGTTCGTACTGTATACTGCACCAGTATATAAATTGTGGATTTCGCCTTAAGAAACAAAAAAGTTGAAAGTTGAAAAATTATTCATACCAATTTGTATAGCATTCAGCAGATTGTTTGCTCTTCTTATAACAATAGTAATGCAAAACCGCAGTTAGTTATTATACTTTGTGCGTGCAGTAAATTTACCTAGTAAATTCGCTAATAATATACACGTTTTGAACAAAATGTCCAAATATGGCTATTTCAGTTTAATTTATTCAGAAGAAATACATGGAAAAGGGTCCGTGAAGCAAACAGTACATAGCGCTTTCGAAATTCTGACGGAAATCGGTAGTAATCGGGTGAAGCACTCAGCACGGCTTCACTGTTCACAGCATCCAATATCTTAACTTAAGGAAGAACACAAAACCTGTTTCTAGTTTCGTTGTTGAGCTTATTTTGCCCGCTACCGGAGTTCACGCAACTGGCCCAGATGATGGGAGCGATAGGCCGCCAAACATTCGAAGGTTGGAACTGCATATGTTCAATTCGAATCGCGTCAAGGCAGATGCGCTCAATTGCGAGCATCGCAATTTTCGGGAAGTTTCGAATCTACGGTTTTCAGGGGCTCCGAACTAGCGGCTACAGAACGAGGGCAGCCTAAGATAGAAACATGGATGCTTTGGCCAAAACACCGCGCGAACAGCTTCGAATGACTTACCCTAGATGAATTTCGAGCACTGTAGATAACGATTGGTGAAGCGCTTTCATATATCGGCGTCAGAAAATAGCTTTGAATAGAACTGCCAGGGCTGCATCATCCGCACATGCGGCGAGGGCCAAAACCAAAAACCATAACTTGTATGCCAACAAAAACCACTCGACAATTTTAAACACGCTAAACCAAAGTCACCATCACGGCGGTAGAAAGGAAACAGCCGCTCTGAGAACCAAGAGCCACAATTTGAAAGACGATGTCCGGCCGGAATCGAGGAAGGCGGGGAGCGCGTAAAAATACAAAACCTGCACCACAGAACTGCGAACTAATAAGAGGCGCAATCGAAACGTAACAAGGTGCAAGTGTCTGCTATTTTCCCATCATATCGATGCACAAATCCACTTCTTTGGCTGTATCTACATTCACCCTGGTATATGCTGTCATCCCAATTATAATGTTACGTAGTTCACACACTTCATTGAAGACATGTAATGGCGCTAGAAACTGGATTATGGCCTGTGTGTCCAAATTATCTTTCTGTATGCTTAACTGAGATGCTTCAACGTGCTGTTCCCTAGTGTATTAAGTAAATCCCGTAAGGTCTTGCATAGACTAATTAATGTGTACGCAGGTAGGCATTGATAGGAGCCAGACAGATCGTTGAGTATCTGTTATACCTCCTCCTCGTGTCAAGCGTCGAGTAGTTTTCATGCTTCTCATCAGAGCCTGTTCAATCACCAAGTCAGGTGCAAGGCCCGCCCGCTGTTGGTCACTTCTTGTTATAAAGAGTCTATTTTCAAATTTTGAGTAGAGATCGGGGTTGAACGTTTGAAGATCTAGCATGTTCTGTAGATGTATGCGAACTGATGTGGTGAAGTCAGTTTACTGCAGCAATGTGCGGTAACATGTTAGTCAAGGTTTTCAGGTACAGGTGCCAATTCGCAGTTCTCTCAGCTCGAATGAAGCGCTTCGGAATGGAAACGTTCGATTGTCTTCAAGTTTCAACCTTTTTCCATTCTGTGTTTAGAGTACCTAGTCGATGCAAAGCCTGAGAAGTATTAACGTTCTCAATTGTAGAAGAATTATCAAATAAAAGACCTCTGCATAAGTCGGCTACTTGTTTGACATATAAAGCGTATTCTTCAAGGACAAGTAATTTATCTTTTTTTTGTTATATGATACAACTGTGAATATTATATGCAGAGCTGATCGACTATACTATGAGCTGGCATGGCACGAGAAGCGGCTTTTTCGCTCATAATACTATGCTTAACGATGTTCCAGCATAAATTTGCTCAAATACTTCAGACAACCCGGCGTCTTGCATAAAGTGACCAATGCAGCCGAAGAAACTCATTCTGGTGTGGAATTCCCCGAGTAAGACTACAGTACCTTTTTCAAGGTACTCGACGGATCCTCAGCATGAATTATTGTCACAGCCTTCTAGTACAATGGCTGATCAAATGTAATTACTGGAGTCACATTCTGCTTCTTTGATTCACTACTGACTTACAGCAACGTCGAGAAAAGACATGACATATTATTAGGTGCGTTATCAATCATTGGAAGGAAATAGACAGTTCGCTTCCCGATATGTTGCCCCTTATGAATTGTCTGCATAAATGCTTGCCATACTGGTCACGGCTGATAAAAAAACCATGATTCATGACATAAATGGTCGAGGTTCTTACACACATCTTCTGCTAAAATGTTTGGCAATTCTTTGTATGTTAGTCCAATTTTCTCTTTAGGCTTTGTGTGAAATAAAAAGCAAAATTTTCCTGCTTTTCTCAATTAATCTGCTGAAACTTTCATTCTAGGGATTGTAAACTTTTTCCTTTTTGGTGCAGGTGTCACAGCAGCAGTAATACCCATTTCGTGAAAAGTGTCACTACCATCAATTGTACAACAACGTATTCAATAATTTCATCTTAAAAAACTCTGTCTATGGGTTGTTCTTTAGGTACAGCCACAGATTTTTCAAATCTGAGTACTTCCTTGTATGGCGAACAGACACCAAGGTTGTTTGAAGTGTCAATCAAGAAAAGCGAACCAAAGTGATGATGCATTTGAACACCTAACCCTATTAGGATTGGTGCCAACAGTGCACATAGTCGGACAGTCTGCATGTTAGCCTGCCCAATAGCTGCTAAAATAAGAGTGGAATGTTGCTTTGGCAGAATGCAGGAAGGTAACAGTCGAAGAGATGGAGGTATAAGTTCAAGGCTTGCATCAATAGTAAGGTCTTCAAGTCCATGATATTTGTTATATTAATGACCTCTATTTCATTGACATTGACCCACTGCTTGTATGAGGTTCTTTCGCTCTTCTTCGGCATCAACATTTCTTGGGAGCGAAGAATGGATTTTGCTGTCTCCCGGAATGTAAAGACGTTTTCTTGTCCTTGCATGTTCGTTATAATAACATTGTCGTTATAACAATCTTGAATTATGCGCTTAATGTATTTGAGAGAGTAAGGTTCCATAGCTGATGCTCCAACATCATGTTTAACATCGTATAAAACAACTTCTCCGCAAAATATGCACTTATGCTTGAAATGAACTCATAACTCACAGGATATATGGCCAGATTTTAGGGATCTGGATAATTCAGAATCAGCTGAGCTTGGGCTCTTCTTTTTGAGAATATTGGTAATTCTTCTTTCATCACAATAATGTCGTCTACATTTCGTATGCACGACTTTTCCAGATTGAGCGACCAAACTATCACCTTGCATCAGTGCAGAGGCAATTAAACTATTGGCTTCTTTCTGCGCCAATGTAGGAGCTCGACAACCGTTTTTTTACATAAAATGCAGTGGGATTCCACCTGTAACAAAGAAAAAACAATTTATTAAACATTCGTTCTCGCCCAGTCTCTAAGAAAAAAGTAGAAAGACTTGTTAAAGCAAAGAAAAAATAACACTTTTTATATGTAGTATGAACAATTATCACCTATTGACCTCAATAAAATCGTTTTATCTAGGGCGATTTCTGTAGTTTTTGGATATCTTGGTTGTTCAACTTTTCTTTACATTTTGGCACAAAAATCTATTAAGTTGCATTTTTGTCTAAGTTTCCTACTATTTTTTGCTATATGCACTGCATTAAATAGAGCGGACAACGGGTGATAGGTGCGATTCTATTTCTACGGTTCAGCATAAGAACAAACGGAAACGAATCACAGCCAAGGTATGAACCTCGTGAAAGCACAAGATCCGAACCTGTTCCGAAATTAATGAGACTGCAGACCAATCTTTGTGACCACACAAAACCTGGGCTAACAACCGCGTTAGTGCGAGTTATGTAGGCGCGTAGAACTCGGACCTCCACACCAAATTAGCAACGACGGCGTCGGGAAGGCACAAAGTTGAAGCTACTGCGGCGAATTGTTTTTACAACGGTGAAGCGCTGGCTCAGTAAAAACACAAAATTATTTCGCGGCGAATCATTCAAAGAAACTTCAAACGCTTCATGCAGAAGATAGCTCTTACCTTCAAACTACGCTTTTCGGGAATTTTGGTGCCAAAAGCACATCGATTTTTGATTTGGAGCCTACTACATAAGCGTTTGAAACGTGCGCCTACGCTCGAGATTGCTGGGCCCACAGCGAACGCGGTGAAAAATTCATGCTGATCGATTTCGAAGTGTAAACAACAAGTCAAATAAAAACATGATATTTATGAATTCGGCTTCCCTAAATTAGGAATTTAAAAAATCAGACTTAGATTTGTATTTGAAAAATTAGTAGTCAGAAGAGATAATAAATTAGAAAAATGCGAAATAATTTAATATGCGTGCATGATTCTGGATTTCTTCACACTAATCTAGTAATGTATAAAATACAATTTTGTTTAAATTGTAAAATTTTATGACAACATTTAGGGCCGGTTGCAGAAAGCAATGTTAAGTCTGTTGTTAGCTAACATCGCGTCAAAGTGAACAAAATCGCATCAAATTCTGTTTACTAATGTATTAGTTACCATAAGCATTTGAGATTTGATTCGTTTTTGTTCACTTTGACGTCGCGTTAGCTAACACCAGACTTAACGTTGCTTTCTGCAACCGGCCCTTTATCTGGTAACATTTCATCACAAAGTAGTTTTTTATCCCAGTTATTATAGCCATTTATTTAGAGATACCTTGGTGGTATTAGATGTTTACTTACATTACTTTTATATTTTTCAGAGATCGATTCCGCACAACAATTAATGTGATGTGTGACTCTCTGGGAGCTAAACTTGTGGACATGTTGAGTGCCAATGACCTGAAAAAAATGGGAGATGCAGATAAAGCCAATGCCGATCCTCACGAGCTAGTGGAAATTGTAAAAGGAGATACTCACGTATAGACAATAAATGGGAATAAAGATGTAGATAAAGATCATCTCAAAACTCATGTAGGATTCTACTGACATCCTCTAACAGATTAAATTCTTTAGGTTTTATCATATCATTTTGTGTACATTCATTTGGTTAATATTTTAAATTGTAAATCTTTTATATTTGCATATCAATAAAAACGTTTATGTTATCATAATTGACAGTCAGTGTAAATATCACAATGTCTTTTATTTTGCCATTATTATAAGGGATATTTATTTATCTTGTAGTTGTACCACATAGTGTATAAAGATTTTAATATGAACGGAAACGTGTTATTAAGTTTTATAGGGTTTAAATCTTGTTTTTTTAAATTACTATTATTAGTAATATGGCGTTGCTTATTATAAAATGCATGTTAAAATATCTGTTGGATGTAAAACGGTAGATATATGTGCAATATATGTAGGGCATTAACTCTAATTTTAATAATAGGTACGTAAGATGAAATCTAATGCGTTCAGATTAGGGACCAATTTTAGTTTTTACTAAGTCTGACAGCGGAATTAATACGATTTTGTCAAAAAATACATTTATATGATATATCAGACAATAAACTGCCGCCATTTGTATTGCTATTGATACATAAGGTGCCATATAATTAAATTATTATCGTTCTGTATGTTACCTATATTTATATATCATGTAGAAAACGCTTACTTTTCTTAAATAAATGTAAAAATTGCTGTATATGGTATAAAAAACCAACCATAAGATTAATCATTTATCTATCGCAATGATCAAATATCTACTATTTATTTTGTATTCGTTTTGATAAGAATGTAGAGCAGTTAGTGAATAAATTAATTTTTAGGCTATTACGTTTATTAAAAGCTCAACGAATCTTAATACGTGTATATATACTTTGCAATAAAATACAGGTTGCACATGAATTTGTTATATATTTTAAAGTTATTAGTTAACACCATTTCAATTATTTCATTTGCAACCAGTTTTAATGCTTTGTAGCAGCTAGGCAGTGTAACTTTTCAGTTTGCAATGTTAACGATAATAGTTTGAGAAAACCGCAACTTATATGTTGCAAAGAAGAAACTCAGATAGTTGAAAATCTTAGGAATATAAGTATGCGAGTATCTCTAAGTCATATAATGAGTGTGTCACTGTATGTAATTCTGTAAAAGAAAATGTATGTTTAGTACTAGGTGAAGTACGTGACTACAGATTATTATTAAATTTAAAAATTCCGTACTTGTTTATTATTGGTAATTTCAATGCTCAGACGGATTTATTCTAATTTTAATTTAGTAATTAGCATTGTGTCGTTTTAGATTACTTGAATACTAATGTTAAAGTTAGTAACGTACAGTAAGTTATTTCTCTAACATTTCCAAGTTACCACTATCAAAATTATTGAAAAGTATAAGAAAAGTATCTCGTCTATTTATTTTATTACAAAACAGTAAGATGTACGAGGGTGGGTTCATAATACAAATAAATACTACACACTATTCAATACTAGAAAATTTTTATTCAAATGTGCTGTTGCATTGCGCATAGCTAACAAAATGAATAGGTCCTTGTAAACTGAGTGTGATTTTAGAGCAAGTACATAGATCGTCAGCCCTTGTGTGAAATAGAAGAACCTTTCTATCTATAGGTTGCAACAGCAGAATTATTTCAACATTGATAGCTCATTGCAGATTAGCAACAGTATATACATAAATATAATAATTAGCTCATAAAGAGACAATACTAATGTTATCAACTGAACTTTCTGATTTGCATAGGTACCTACATAAAAAAAGTTAGCCGCAGCAAGAAAATTAAAACAACTTAGTACATACTTAAATGAAATTTTCTCTAAAATCAACCTTACCAGCAAAAAATATTTGTGCTTAGCATCCTTATCATTTATAAAATAATTGCCATGTTAATATTAATATGATTTATGGAAACTATAAGAAGATTTGATGTGTATTCTATATACTAACTGAATATCAAATAGCTGCAACCCTCTGACACCCAAAGCATTTATACCTACGCAGACCGCCGAAGCGAGTCATATGTGACCCTGTGAAATTACCTTTGTTTGGACATAACTGGACCTATCTCTACACATTCACCTACATGCAATCAATTCATATAACTTAAGTGTAATCTATACCTACTATATTACTTATATTACGTTGTTCTAATTTTTTATTTATATTGAATTAATAAAAACACATGTAATGGCACGCACAGTATGTCCGTAAAATTGTTAAATTTGTAGTTTTTAATATGCTAACGTATCTCACAGAATAGGCTATTTTTTCATATAAAACCATATACTTTTAATTCAAAGAATATCTTATACAGGAAAACAATTAATTTTTGGTCACTAGAGACTGCTTCGGCTGTCGAAGGCTTAATTGCATAGTTTTATTCCTGTCACTGTAAAAAGTCAATAGTGCTATAGGGAATACAACCATATAATTATCAGCTTGTCACATATAATGTGTGTGCTAATGAACCTACCCTCCATTTCTGAATTATTGAAACCTATGACTGTTCTTTTTATTAGTAGGTGTGATTTACTACTCTTCTGCATTATTGTAGAATTTTTACAGTCAAATTGTTGATTTTTTTTAATATACTAATGTATCTCACTGAATAGGCTACGTTATATTGCTATTCTTCCATGTTTACAGAGACTAATTTTGTAAAACTCGGTTTGTATTTATTTACTATTTAATAACTGGTTTACTACAAATTTGATATAGGTATTTAAATACGCTGCTAAACTAAATGTTGTAGCATTTTGTGGTGGCATTAATAAAGTATTCATTTACAGAACTGCATAGTTCACTTTAGATGTATTCGGCTAAAGTAGTGTTTATCACCCACTGGTTTTTTGTTAAGTTAAAAAAAAACAAAGACGGAATTTATGGCATTTACTTCTTAGCACAAACGATTTGATAATTATTCATTCCAGTGAGTGAAGTCAGGAGACACGGCGAAGGTCTCATAAAACTAAAATCCCATCATTATTTCTACTATGCCGGCGAAGAGAATACATCGGATAGAGGAGTTGGACTTCGGATTCACAAACGTCTAGGTGATGATATTTTGTCTTTAAAAAAGATCTATACTAGAGTAGTGTATTTAATCCCTAAACTAAACAAAAAGTATACTGTTAAAATCATACAGGTATATGCACCAACAACAAGCTATACTGAGCAAGACATCGAGATCTTCTATGATGATGTATCATTAGCCCTTAATGACGCCCATGCTCATTTTACTATATTGTGTGGAGATTTCAACGCAAAGGTTGGTTTGAAATCTGACAAGTCAGAGGTAAGTCTGGGAAGCTTTGGATCTGTAGGAAGAAACCATAGAGGTGCAACGTTACTAGAATTTCTATTACAACATAAACTTTACCAAATGAATAATTTCTTCTATAAAAAGCCCCATAGAAGGTGGACATGGGAAAGCCCAGATGGAAGAACCCGAAACGAAATAGATTATATCATAACAGATAAGCCAGAAATTGTGAAAAATGTAACAGTGCTCAATAAGTTCACAATAGGTAGTGACCACCGGCTAGTCAGAGCGAAAGTTCAGATAAATCTAGGCAAAGAAAGATACAGAATGGTGAGAAAGAAAACTAGGAACGCTTGGGCGAACCCTCTAAATACTACGAAATTCCAAAGAAATATCACAAACCTTTTAGAGACTACAAATTGTTCTGAAGAGAATATAGACAGCCTAAACGACGCAATAGTCGAGACGATACAGAAAACCCAAGATATCCATTGTCCTAAAACCAAAAAAGAGGAACAAATTAGCGTAAACACGAAAATGTTGATGAAAGAAAGAAATGACATTATGAACGATAATGATCGCAGGGAAAATCTAAGGGAAATAAATAAACAAATATCCAAAGCTGTAAGACGCGACATCAGAAACTACAACAACAATCAGATAAAACAAACAGTCGAGAAGAACAAATCCATGAAGGTACTGCGTAGAAAAATTGGAAATGGGAAACCTGAAGTAATCAACCTGAAAAATGAAAAGGGAATTCTAACATCAAATGATCAAATCGTGAAGAAATACTGAATATAGTAAAAGAATTCTACTCTAAATTATACCAAAGTCAAGTGAATGAAAACCTAGACCCGCAGTCACTATCATCCAGTGTCAATCAGGGATCCGAGCAATTACCAGAGATCACAGTCGATGAAGTACGGTTAGCCTTGCAAAAGTCCAAAAATAACAAGGCACCCGGTGAAGACAACGTTGTTACAGATGCAATAAAAATAGGAGGCCCACTTTTATTGGAGAAAATAAAAGTATTATTCAATCTTTGCTTAAACATCAGCAATGTACCGAGTAAATGGTACAACGCGGTAACCATATTACTGTTTAAAAAGTGAGATAAAACCGATCTAGAGAATTATAGACCAATAAGTCTACTGAACCATCTCCATAAATTATTCACTGCAATAATAACCTCAAGGCTAGAAAGGAAGCTTGACTTCTATCAGCCAGAAGAACAGGTTGGTTTCCGATTTGGTTTCGGAACTATCGATCATCTGCAAACTATTAAAACTCTAATTGAGAAGTCTATAGAATATAATAGACCACTAGCCCTCGTATTTGTTGATTTCCACAAGGCTTTTGATACTGTCGAGTTAAATGCTGTTATAAAAGCCCTACAGGAATGCCGCGTCGATTATAGGTACGCAAAACTAATATATAATATATATAGTAATGCAACTATGACTGTGAAATTGCACGATAATAGCGACTATATTCAAATTAGAAGAGGTGTAAGACAAGATGACACCATGTCACCTAAGCTATTTATCACCGTTCTAGAGTACGCATTCAAGAAACTCGACTGGGAAACGAGACATTACTATAGACGGAAAACAACTAACAAATCTTAGGTTTGCAGACGATATAATACTAATATCTGATGATCTTGGGGAAGCAAGATTGATGCTGCAAGAATTGCAGACTGTCTGTTCTAGTGTCGGTTTGAATATCAACTTCCATAAAACCAAACTAATGACCAACTTGGTACCCAATGACCACATCAAGGCCAGTAACAATGTTGTCGAACAAGTGGAAAAATATACATATTTGGGACATGAAATTAGAATCTCAAGAGATAATCAAACCTGCGAGTTAACCAGAAGAATATCTCTCGCCTGGGCAGCGTTTGGTAGACTCCGTGATGTTATCAAAAGCAACCTTCCAACATGCCTAAAAAAAAGTTTATGACCAATACATTTTACCTGTTATGAGTTACGGTGCAGAAACTCTAACTTTAACATCTGGAACAGCTCGAAAAATAAAAATTGCAGAACGTAGGATGGAAAGGTCAATGCTGGGCATATCTTTGAGAGACCATGTTACAAACGAAGACCTACGGCAGAGAACAGGAATAACTGATGTTGTAAAGCGGATATATCAACTTAAGTGGAACTGGGCAGGTCACATAGCCAGAATGGCGATAGATGGACGAAGAGACTTTTTGAATGGCGCCCAAGAGCTGACAAACGTAGTATAGGGAGACCACCTACCCGATGGACCGACGACATCAAAAGAGTTGCAAATAATTGGGTTCAGACTGCCCAAGACCGAGGAAAATGGCAATCAGTGAGGGAGGCCTATGTCCAGCAGTGGACTTTAAGGGCTGGATGATGATGATGATCATTCCAGTGTCATTTAAATATAGGCTAGTGGTTTATGTTATTATTTAGAAATATTACGTCAAACATGACTTGCTACTTGCTATGAATATGCAAAGTATTAAAAACAGTTTGAATTAGAAAGTTGTAGGTTTGATATTTATATATTAAGGCTACGAAACTGTCAACATCGTAATACGGAAAAATTGCACCAGAAAACATCGAAAATCATATTTTTGCACCTATACTTTTAAAAATTTTCTGGAAGAGGACCCCCGGATCCCTCTTTTCCTGGGGGATATTCCATACATTCCATATCCCTCAGAAGAATAGCGTTCCCCCACTGGCAGATTTGCCACTACATCACTGATCACCCTTCATAGGTAAGTATCTTATCAACTGCTGATTATTTTCCTAAAGTATTAGTTAATATTATACAAATTTACACAATAACATTTGGACAAAAAAATTTACATAAATTTTCGGAAACAGCTAGTAACGGTATTCGAATTTGTGATCTAGTTAGTTGTGATCTTTGTTTATGTAAGTAATAGAACCTACTTGTTTTACCGGCAATTGCAATGAGTAAATTTTTGACATTAAGTTATTTGTTATAATAAGAAGAATAACTTTTCATTACCTATAATTTGTGTGTCATTTGAGGCAAATATTGAATGAAATCTACGGTTATATGTCGAACCATAAGATGAATAATGCACAATGTGATCAACTCCCCCGTTTTGAATGGGACTGTCCCATATTGGAGAGGGTTGTCCTGGTTTCTAATAGTAAAGCAATATTGTACCACTTTGAAGCAACTTGACTAAGTTATTTCACCAACTTATGTTGCTGGAGAAACACATAACTGCCAAAAAATCGATAAATAAGAAACTTAGACACTACATCTAAACAGTAGTGGGTAGACTGCTTCAAAAAGTTCTCGAACCTAGACATTTTTTATTTTTATTTATTTATTTAATTCGCACTCAGCCAACAGCCGTTAGGCCAATTATAGGCGTCGCTGTGCAGTTATGATTACTTCCAACCCCACTAACGACTGTCATGATGTTATTATGACATCCGGGACCAACTATTTCCATGGCAGCCGTACCACGAGGCGTCGAGAGATGCAGCCGTGGAACTCCCATCCAAGTTCTGACCAGAGACAGCGTTGCTTAACTCTGCTGATCGAACGTGGACGCTTGTTCAAGCTACACCACTCGGGACCCATACTATTCAATAGTAATAATACCTATCTTTTGTTTGCAGGAACTGCAGCCATAGTTGAAAAACTGTTTTCAACATTTAATAATGCGTGGACTACAGATGCTCTTGTTTTTTGGCTAAGTCCCTCGACAAACTAACTTTAGTTTGTTTTGTCACATTGCCAAAGCAAAAAACTTTCGTAAAACATTTTTACCGGCAAAATCGTTGGCCCTTACTACATTATTACTGATAATAACTTTACTGCCGCAGGAGTATGTTAGATGTTGATAAAATCCATTTAAAACATATTCTAAGTTAATGCATTGTGTTGATCATCACAATCTATTAACTGCTGTAGTAAAGATATATATTGCCATGGACACACATTTGAAGCCTTTATTATTATAATAGCAATTAATAAGAATAACATTTCATGCATATCAAATATTATTTTATAAAATGTTCCAGAAATGTACTAGTTTCATTTTGCAAATTGTATAAAATAGCATTGGCCTTGATAATAATTTGTAAAACAATATTAAAAATAGTGTTAGAATTGATTTCAACAAATTATAATCAGGGCAGGCTCGGAAATATGTAAAACAATGTAAGATTGAAGACAAACAATTGGGAAAAGAAAGCCAAGCTGTGAAGTGGTGTTTATTTTGGCTTCCACAATAAATAATTGTTAATACGTGAATAAATACCTTATTCCGAATTCAGTGTGTTTGAAAATTAATTCTACATCCTTTGGGCGTGCTGTAGTATGTTGCAATGATTCGTGGCACCTCTGCAGAGTTTTAATTTGTGCATCGAGTGTTGCTGGTTTTTCCGCGATTGTGGACTAAGTTTGAGCAGTGCAGTTGGAGGACCGTGAGCTAAAGGTAGGCAGTGACCTTCGTGGGAAGCAGTTGGAATCTTAGGTTAAGGCAACGGCTGAATTAGCTATCAGTGGTCGAGCTACAAGAACCGTTCTGCAAGGCGTTCAACGGCTTGTATCTGCAGGCCAACGAAGAAAGAGTGGCCCAGTTACCGTGGGACTTGCTGGGGCTTGAGTTGAACCCTAGTTTCTATTCTTTCTATATCTAAGCAGCGTGACGTCGGTTTTATGTGCACTTCGGCAGAAGCGTCATCTGTGTGTCTTTTGTTTGTGACGTGTATTTACTTACGGTAATTGTTGTCACATAAACAATGCGGTAATTACGTAATCACAGATAATTGTTGAATAATAGAGAACTTGTTTTGCGAATTGTGAGATTGAATCGCCATATTTGAATTAAGTTCCAATTAATTAAAAAATATCCAGTATTGTAGCTATCCCAGTAGTAGAATCAGCATTATTCAAAACATTTACAATGAATTTATTAAAAAAGGTAATACGATACTTAAGTTAATAGCAAATGTATTTCCTATAATTTATACAAATCTAGATACTGTTTCCTAAGATGTAGAGACCCGACCCATATGAGATAGAGTCAATGAGGTTAACTCATTTAAATAATAACAATATCAAATATAATCCACAACAACAATAATCATCCATAGTGAGATCACATATACACAGCTTTTATCGTAGCTTTAGGAGGCACTCTATTATTTCTTTAATATCTTAGTTCATGAACCAGTTAGAGTGCCTCCTGCAGCCACGATAAAAGGTATGTTGGTATAAAAAACCCAAAAATATTTAAAAAATCAAAGTAGGCCGTTTTATTTGAAAATTGAAAGTCTGTCATTACTCTTAATTCTAAACAACTTTTCTTAATACTTTTTTTGTTATCTATTCTAATAAAGGTAGTTTACTCTTGAACATTTTTTAAAAATCGATTCTAAAAACACCCTGTATATTAATGAATTTAAATGATTTTATCAAAATCTTGGTTTGAGAACAAGCAGGAGCGATTCCTAGAATATTAATATCTAACTCGAAAAATTTTTGTCATTTACACCTTATGTGAACTCAATCCGCGGACACACTGTATAAAGCAAAGTCCTAACTCACTCACTCACTCACTGAGTCATCAAGGCCCAGCCCAAACCCTTGGACCTAGAAAGCTGACATTTTTGCACAGAGATTCCCTTTATGATGCATACAAGGAATAAGGAAGGATATCGAAATTCAACCCCTAAAGGGGTAAAATGGGGGTTCCAATTTTGTATGGAAAAATAATATTAAATAGAAATTTGAATTGAAACTTTGTAGGAGTACTCCTAAAAACAAATATGCAAACACATATTTCGTGATTTTCCGAAAATGAACCCTTTAAAGGGTGAAATGGGGTAAATAAGCGTTAAAATCAATATGGGGGTCGTTATTGAGGTTTTGTGGGGCGTTAATTGCGAAAATTGCATTTATTTTAAGTTTAAGTTTAAGTCCAAGACGGTTTCCCGCGCGAGCGAAGCAGCAGGCAAAAGCTAGTATATTATACAGGGTGTAGAAATGCTTTACGTACCATAGGGATTTCAATGGTAATTTTTTCATATGAAATATTTGCTTCCCTAATTATTTTAGAGAAAACTTGTATGGAAGTTTTTTGTAGAGAAAAAAATTCTGTATCCATTTATGCCAGCATTTGTCATTTTACATTTCGGAAAACCGAAAATTTAAAGCAATAAAATTACCATTTTTAGACAAATCAGTGGTGCCTTGAAATTATTGAAGCATCTCAAAGCATCAACAATTTAGTTTTTGAAAAAATGATAATTCTAGTTTCTTTCATTATTAGGTTTTCTGACTTAAAATGACAAAAATGATGGCATAAATGGATGCAGAATTGTTTGCTCTACAAAAAACCTATTTACAAGTTTGCTCCAAAATAATTACGGAAGCAAATATTGTCATATGAAAAAATTACCATTGAAAACCGTATGGTGCGTAAAGCATTTCTACACCCTGTATAATATAAAATTCAAAATCCACAGAAACTGGAGATCTAAATCAAAGCTACAAAAGTTGAATTTGAAGAGTGGATGAAATAAAACAGGCACTTCAGAGGACTGTTATTCAAAATGCTGAAATGTGCACCGAACTAAATGAGATCAACAACAAAATGGACCTGTATACAATAGAAATGCATACCTTGAAAGAAGAAAATACGAAACAAACCACAATTCAAAAAAATTTATGAACTTCGCTATAGATTAGAGGAAGAACAAAAATAGAACCATAAGAAATACAAAAACAAAGTAATACAAACTCTCTTTTTAAAAACATTGAAGGTAACTCAGTTAAAGGTCAATTATCATCAGTACAACCCTGCTAGAGTATACATGTAAAAGACCAAATCTCGACGCAAAAGGCATAAATATAAATGGAAAACAATTAATTCAGTCATCAGAGATTTTCGGATGACATCTTCCTCATAGCCGACCGTATAGATGATGCAAAGGAATTATTAGAGAAGCTTCATCATTCATCCTCACACGTTAGATTAAAGACCAATATATCCAAAACACAAATATTGACAATCTCATACTCAGTTAAAATATATCTATTACTGGAATCAACATCGAACAGACTTTTTCCTATAATTATCTGGGCCACGAGATTTGCATAGGAAGAGACAACCAAACCTATGAGCTTGCCCGTCGCAGAAGGCCGACAGCTTTTAGAAAATTGAGTAATGTTTATCAGATCTCCCTATATGTCTTAAAAGGAAAACTTTTAACCAATGCATACTGCCAGTGCTAA